>JALIZF010000836.1:0-93454 GCA_029948255.1 Telmatactis stephensoni
CGCATTTCTTCAAGATGATAATGCCAAAATTAGATACACCAACAGATCTGTAAAATACAAACCAATTTGTAAAAATAATCTTTCATTCCCTATGAAGCCAATACTTCACAATAAATAATATCGATGTTACAAATTTCATTGATCAAACTTATTACATGCAACATAACTTAGAATTTCATGCCTTTAATAGCTAGTGTGTACAAGCATACTGATTGGTCAATCATGGAAGGTTGATCAATCAATTAGTGGTGGTTGAAACTCATTGGCAGGGCAGGATATTAATTTGCAAAGACCTTGATAAATGTACCATTGGGTGCATTCTTTTGGAAAAATCTTAATCTAGATTTCAAATCCAAAATTGGATTTTGTGTTTTTTTGTGTCAATCCCAAAATGGATTAAGGATCCTGAAAATCTAACCCAGAGCAGGATTATGTAAACAAATCTTAATCCGGATTTTTCCAAAAGAACGCACCCATTGGCCTCAGCTTGAATAAGAGGCCAATAATGAATATATAGCATACCTTATAAGTCCTTCTTCTTTCATTTTCAAAAGTCCATCATAAGTTTCTAAGTTTTTACCAACTTTTGGAGTGTGGATCAGCATAAGGTCTATATATGCTGTACCTAGCCTATTAAAGACCATTAAAATAATTTCAGTGGCATATTAATAATATTAAACTAACACTCACACAATCTCCAATTGTAACCCACCTGAGTCCCAGTGGTCGCTCAACAGTGGGTTAATTCTAACCCATGGTTAAGCTTAAGTTATAACCCTGGATTACATGCTAACCCATTGTCGAACCCTAACAGCAGCCTGAGCAGATTCTGGAAATTCAGAAAGAGTGGGTTGGATAATAATGAAAAAAGTTATGATTTTATTATCATTGAGTCAGAACTTTGGAAAAATGTATCAAAAATAAGGGAGGCTGCAGACCCTATGGTCCCCACCCACATCTGCCCATTTCTAAGGCGTTGACCACAGGGGTTTATAGTCTCCTTCACAGCCACGGGGGTTTTTGCCACTCAGTGTTAATCTCAGCCTTTAACATTTAAAGGACCATGGTTTTCATCATGCAATGCTTCTTAACTTGGAGTTTTGATCATGCAAGACAGTAACAAGAGAAAACTGTTTTCTCAGCTTAAGTGTTGTGTGACGAAAACCCCAGCAAAAGAAGATTATTCAGTATAGCTACAATGGTATAAAAACTCTTGGCCTTTACCTTTGCAAACTGTCTTTAACTCCTTGTATGGCCTCCTTGTAACCATGGTGCTCAACATCTGGGTTGATTTTAGTCACCAAAAAGATGTCTTCTCTTTTAATTCCAGATTTCTTTATTCCTTCACCAACTTCCTTCTCGTTTCTTCAATTGATTAAAACAATTTTCTTTCATTGTAATTATATTGTAACTATTGTATCAATTTTTTATTTGTTTCTGTGCTTGCCAGTTTTAATTTAGGCAGCACTTACAAGCATTATTTTTCCTCCTAAATGGAGAAAGAAATAAAAATTATGTATCCCTCCACCTACCCCCCTCCCCACCTCACCCACTTGATCCTCTCCCACCATCCCCACCCAAATCACTGGTATTAACCCTCTCTTTACAAATTGTTTTGCTTTGTTTATTTTTGGGGGATTTTTTTGTTTGGTTTTGCACTGATTTTTAGTGTAATTATATAGCTACCTCTAAATCACATATTGCCAACAGATAGATTTTTCTTTAATTTTGGTTGACTGTCCAATTTTTCTTAAATTGGACACTTGAAATTGGACAGTTTACCAAAAATAGAGATAAGTGCTCATAATATTGGATTTAGAGGCAATTATATAATTAATAAGTAACAGGACTCAATGCTTGTCCAATTTGAAAAAACTGAACTCAAAAAATTCCTCTGACTGCCAAATTGGACTCAGCCTGCGGCCTCGTCCAATTTTGGCAGTCCTCGGAATTTTCTTCGTCCAATTATTTTCAAATTGGACAGCATGGAGTCCTATTACATATACAAATATACACTCCCCTTATGGGATCCTCCCCAAGAATACCCCAGCAAGCTTCACCTTCCTTGTATCACACAATTGCCTGTTAGACGTCATATCCATTCTCGTGAACATTTTTTTCAGCTGAATGACAAATTTTCAATAGAAGAGCACATGAAGGCCAACGTTTGCCCGTCATTTGAAGCTAGATAATGAGATTCAAGGACTTTTGTCAGCTGATTGAAGACACGCAATCACAGGCTGCCTAATGTCACCAGTCACGCGTCACGACATAGGGTCCATTATGACCGGAAATATTACTGAACTAATGTGCAACAAAAACTAAACCTGTATATTTGTAACATGAAAATAAAAGAATATTTCGGAAATAAATAAAGTCTGGTTAATCTGTTGGTCCACTAGAAAACAATACAGGTCAGGGGATCTCAACGGTTGAGTGGATACGGGGGCGTGGGCCGCCATTCTGCAATTTAACCAAACGACTTTTCTGCACGTTTTCAAATGTAGAACAAGAAGGCAAAAAAATAAAAATAAAAAATAAAAGGAAATAAAAATGTTAAAATCCCATCTACTAGGATATCTTACTGGTACATGACAGCCGTGTCAAGCAATCGGTAGCCATGTTGTAAACACTTGGCAGTACTTTCTTCAGCTTGTTTATCCAAAGATTTATAAAGTCCCATACCAAATAAAGGCATTTTATTTCCATCATTAAGTGTGATGGTCTTGCCAAATCCCTGGCCTTGTGTTTGGAGAGACATTACCGTTTGGCGGAGAGTCGATAGCTTACACGAAACACGATTTACTCCAGTGAATCTCATCAATCGCTGGGGTGCATGTGACGTCATGGCAACCATCTTCAACAAAAGATTTCTCATTGGCGTTTATTGTTTGGTCATCCAACATGGCTACCGCTCCATTGTCTTTGGATTCCAGCACTAATCCCATAACACTTCTATTCTTATCACACACGTTCTCACCACAGGAAACCCAATTAAACAACTTCGGTGGGGGGTGGCGGGGGGAGAGGGGAGTGCACACATTGAGGGGGGCAAATATTTTCGTATTACAGTGGATCCCCGCTCTAAGGACACCCGCTTAATAAGGACACCTCGATATTAAGGACAGATTTCAAAGTCCCGATTAAAGCTAAGCTTTTTCGACACCTCGGTTAATAAGGACACCCCGTTAATAAGGACATTTTTTCCCGTCCAGACGGTGTCCTTATTAACGGGGTTCCATTGTATTATTATTATTACAAAGCTCAATTTCTAAGATTAGTGCGCAAAGTATAGAATTCGAAGTACAGACGTAGAATTCGATTATGTTGCACGCATCTCATCGACCTTTGGAAAAACGTTCTACACAAAAAAATATTGAATTGTGTCCGCTTGTTGCATGTATGGTGAGACCGTTAACCTAGCCACAGGAAGCCAAGACTTACAAATGTTAGCAGTTCTTTATCAAATACAAAGATGGAGCCCGGCCATCGCCATTTCAGTTGTGCACAACATTGCAGACTGTAGAACTTGTTTGATCAAGAGATCTAGCTAGACCATAATACTAAGAACTGGTCCAGGAAGAAAGCGAAACTCAGTATTGATGTCTGTGCGATGTTCGTGGCGACTAAGGCTATTTTTAGTAACTTGGCCATCGCGCGCGCAAGGCTCTTAAGGTAATTCCGTAGAAATAAAACTAGAAATGGAATTCTCATAAAACTTCACACAGTGATAATTTTTGAGTTGCTTATCCCAAAAATGAATTAAAAAATGGGGTCACCGTAGCCGTTTTTGCGCTAGATTGCTTTAAAGTACACAATCTTTTGTGTCTTGAGGGCTCAACATTCGAAAATCAAAATCGTGTCAAAAATAATTAATTTCTTAAATCTGAGCAGTGCTAGTTGACTAATATGAGCTCATTTTCTCTGCTTGGGCAATAGCCTAGTATTATGATGCAATAAATTGTTGTAAAAATGCGTTTTCTACAAGAAAGAACGTAAAATTGGTTGATAGTACGTGCCCTTGAAGCAACGTGAAAGCACCTTCCGACCGCACGTTTTATAAAATATCTAAAAAACTGGAAATGGAATCTTGACTATAATTATATATATGATAGAGAACCTTATTACCGTTGATTTGCAAAAATAAAAAGAATAGTTGCCCGTGCTCGTTTCCGCGCTACGACGCGCTAAAGTGTGAAACAAGACGTCTAAACAGCCTGTGACCGAAGAGGACTGAGGCGAGTAACCACAAACCGCCTCTTAGAGCGTGTCTACTGTTCAAAACTTCATAAGACTAAAGCTTTCATCATTTAAGTCAAATATATATCTTTTACAATCAAACAAATCAAAATAGGCTGAACTATGCTATGCGCAGTAGAAATGCGCACTGCAAAACTACGGAATTACCTTAAACTGAATTGCGCGGGCACGTCAAATAAAAATCAAATTCTATTGTTTGAGAACCTTGCGCGCGCGATGGCGAAGTTACTAAAAATAGCCTTAGTCGCCACGAACATCGCACAGACATCAGTACTAAGTTTCGCTCTCTTAGTATTATGGTCTCTTGGTTTGATTTAATAATCAAGCTTAACTTAATCAGGTCTGCACGCGCAACAGCTGCAGGGAACACGCGTACGGTTGCGATACCGGTGAAAAACGCATTGCACATGCTCGAAAATTCGGCGGAAATTCGAGGACGCGTTCGTGTTTACAAATAAAAGTACTGTCGATTCAACTGTTGTGTATTATGCGAATTTCTCGAATATTATTTGAACAGGAAAAGAGAACAGCGATGTTCTGCAATGTTGTATTGCGCTTAACATATAGATTTACACCGAGTGTCCGGCCTCTGTAACAGCTGCATGCAAAAGTTGTAAAAGCAGATTAACTTCAGCAACTTTTTCTGCTGGTGTGCGCAACATTGCAGGGGTGAACACACGATGTAATTCTGCTGATGTACGCAACATTGCAGGGGCCATACGGTGTAAGTCTGCTGCTATACGCAACATTGCAGGGGGTCAGTTCTCTATGAGAGAGATAAAAAGTACAAATGTTCAAACTCTTTTTTCACGATTAAACATCAGTGAAATTTCTTCCTTAGTAACCGAAGATTCAAAACCATTAGTAAAAGGCGACACTTAAAAGACTGGGGGGTACCCATGGGATGAGAAAGTTGATGGTTCGATAAGCTATTCCAATTGCAAAATAACAATACTAAGTTTGAACTCTGAAAAAAATATGAAGCTTTTATTGTTTCTAATGTGTTTTGGTTATTATTATTACTATATCACATGCTTTAATGACGAAAGGCATTTTACTTTAACTTATACTTTTTCTGCGGAAAAAAAAAACGTAACGTAAATTTTGTCACGGACGTTACAATGGCGTAAGCCCAAAAACATTATTTTTTTAGATTACATTTTATCGTGTGCGTAAAATTTAGCACTATTTCGGATTTTCTTTTTATTAGTCCTGACCAATATAACAACACCGAAAGATTTGCAAAAATCTGCTGTTTACATTTTAAAAATGCGTCACGGACGTTACACTTTCAGCGTCATGGACGTTACACTTACATTGCCACTGTCGTTACAAAGTGTAATCTTGAAGCATTTATATAAATATTTATGTTTTTACTTTTGTTTGTCAAGTGTCAATATAATTGATTTAACAATGTTCAAATCTAAACTATTTCTTGGTTTCTGTATATAATGAGAAAACATATTTATTTATTTAATTAATTATTTTTATTTTATTCCGTTCTATGTTGATTGCTTTACCACAGAGATTCAGCATAAAAAAATAAATAAATGTTGTTAATTGGACTATAGCCTGGCATCTTTTCTCAATACAAAAACGAAATTTTGTATGAAAACACTTACAGTTATGCAAGAGATACCAACAAATTTCGATTTTTGAAAATTCGTATCTCCTTGATTTTTCAACTTATATCCTTCAAACTTCACAGTGTTACTGATTTTGATATGCTCTTTCCAACTATGGTCATTGTTTTTAAGTTTGGAAACTTTTGGAATTACACAAAAAAAGCCGTTAGTATGAAATGACTGTAGCAATTCACAAAATACGTCATTTACACGTATAAGATTGCAGAATATGTCTTGGTAACACTCATATTCGCATTCAGCATGAAAAATCAGTTTAGAATAGTTATGTTACCAGCCTCTACCCCAAAATGCATGCCTCCAGGTGTCTGATTTTTCGAAAATGCGCCCAGTCTAAATACAACGATTTCATAAACGTAATTAGCAGCAATTTACGGTGAAACAAAAATTATCACGCTGAGAAATTTATGTAAAACAAATTGTAAGAAAATTATTCAATTGACACCTCAGCATTACACTTTTACAATATTATCTTTTGATGTATTTTAGAGTGTAACGTCCGTGACGAAATTGTGTAACGTCCGTGACGTTAAAATATATTATTATTTTTAAACTTAATACAAACAAATTATATTTTCTTTGCCTAATTTGCAAACCCTATCCATTCACGATAACATTCATAGAAAGTGGTAGTATTGTTTACTAAGGAATTCGCAGGAATCTTGACAAATTGTTAGCTGGTAAAAGTGTTGGGGAATTTTGATGTAACGTCCGTGACGCTGCTTTTATCCCGTGTAGAAAATTAGAAAAAGTAACATTCGAGTTTGTTCTTTTTTGTAGATTCTTTATTAAGGCATCATAAACCACCATCGCTAAATAAATAACAAAAACATTACTAACTCTTCTAATAAAAGCATTAGTTAAGTTGCAAATTGGAGTCCGAGTGTAACGTCCGTGACAGAGAACTGACCAGGGGTGGACACACGGTGTAATTCTGCTGATGTACGCAACATTGCAGGGGTGGACACACGGTGTAATTCTGCTGATGTACGCAACATTGCAGGGGTGGACACATGGTGTAATTCTGCTGATGTACGCAACATTGTAGGGGTGGACACACGGTGTAATTCTGCTGATGCACTACGAGAATGAATATAGTCTCAATTTGTATTCACTTGACCTTTTTTCCGTTTGTAGGCCAAAATACAGAATCATAGAAAAGGATCGGAAAAGTGGATATGGCAAAATTAAACACGATGATGGTGATGTTGATGACGTGAAGGAAAGAGTACTCAGCCAAGTTTTACATGGGGAAGCTCGAATCTTACGATAGTTGCTAAGGCACTTTTGGATACGGAAGAGAATGGCGTACGAACTCTTCATAACGTCATACAACTATATGCCCGGTGAATTGAACACGTCGGTGACGGGAATAGTAAGAAAATTTATTTTTGCACTCGAAGAGTCAAACTATAAGGAAATATATCGTGTCAGTGTATGTGCTTATACTAAATGCTATATTATAACTAATTGGATACTTACAATTCTGTTTTCTGTAGTACGTTTGTTAAATTTTCGGTAACTCTGCTATACGACAAGCTCTCGTACGTTAGTTCCTTCATAACAACTTTGGTCTGCAAATTTATGCATGTATCTCCGGCTACTAAAACGACTTAATAGTCTCTTGGGACGTAACAAAACAATAGAAAATGTAATGTTCATAACAACCGGCTTCCTCGACGACTGAACAAACTATCAAGCATGAATCCACGTTATTAAATAAAATAATTAAAAAGAACTTAACGTTGCTGATGTTTCTGAAGTCATCGTCCTTCGTCTTATTGTGCTTCACTGACGTTTTTTCTCGGACCTGAATTGGTCTGAAATAAGACCTTGAGTGATGATCGACTTGCCGGCAAAGCAAACTGAATCATAGTAAGCACTCTGTAATGTTAATTGGATGAGCTGGATCTTAATGTTGATTGGAAGCTTGATGCACTAAAAAATGTTCACGAAAATTTATTATCTTACTCTTTTTACTTATTTTTAGACAACTGGACATAATTGATTGGTTCCGGGACGGTCCCCAAGGATTCGGTACAAAGGTATTAGCATCATAATGAAACTTCGCCGAATAGACTACCCCAATTAGACATTAAAATCATTAAGTGTCTAGGTAGCGCAGCGGTCTAAGGTGATATCTAAAGGTATGGATTAGGGTCCGGATATCGTCTCCCTCCCTGGCCTTCGGGCTAAGTCAACTGTTATATGTAGCACCAGGATAGCGTTGATGGGGCCGAAATCTTCATCCGTAACGTAAGTCGATTCGATGTCTCAGCTTCTCTGAATGTCTCGGGAGAATCGTCCCAAAAATATTATTTTTTTATTTTTTTCCAATTATTTATTTAGTTTGCTCTTTTGTTACAGGTTTGAATCCCGTCGTCGCCAATTAAGGTTCTTTTTTCGTCTTTATTTTTCTTTTTTTCTCTTTTTTCATTCTTTTTATTTATCTTTCTTATAATTTGTTTGATACTTTGCAGGATTGCAGTTTATATTTTAAGTTTTAAGCCATTTATAAGATTAAGAATAAATTATATTATCATTATCATTAATTTATGCATATATTATTCGGTATGTAATTTTTTTTGTAAAGAAAATTAATAAAAACCGTGATACTATATTATTTTCGCTCTTATATTAACTTCATGACAACATTTAATAGCCTTGAGTCGGTTGTACGAAGCCTGGATAAGGTATCCGGCGGTAGCGCTTACTTCCATAAAGAAACTGACGTCAGTATTTAACTGTTTGGCAGCATGCATTGCATGCATCAGTTTTTCAGGACATTTTAATTTCGCGATTTTGATCTTCACTGCATATTTTGCAAGCCAGTAATAGATTGCGCGCTTTTATGAATACAAACGATGTTCTAACAACATGGGAAAAAGCAACTTTCTGTTCATCAACGTAAAGTTGATGTTCATTTAGCGATTTCTTTGTTGATAACAAAATAAATGTTTTAAATACGAAAATTATTATTCTCAGCGCGATTGCTGCGTTATCTGAATTAGCGTCGAGGGCCAGGGCGAGGTTCCGTCCGTACATAAGTTTAACAAAGTGATACCTTGTTACGCATATATAGACAAATCATGGACGGAAATTGCACGGGGTGAGTATCTGATCTCCTCACAGGCTCGTCACGCAATGCTTCCCCGCCAGAGCCTTAAAAGGGCTAAGTAAGTATCGGATGAAGTGCCGGAAACTGTCTTTGATAGGGTTTACCATTTTCTTTTGGTGGATAAAGGTATGCTTTTCTCTCAAAAAGGGTTTATATAAAAAGGTGCTGACTTCTGGGCGGACCCCCGGGCGAAGACAGCTTGCGTAGCTGTACTCTCTAAAGGGAGGGGGTAGAAGGGGAAGGATTCTTGTAAATAGAGAAAACAGAGAAAATAAAGATACTCCTATTAACATATAGCAAAAAGAGATGGCTTTTCATATTTACTTGGCTTAGTTTGGGCGGCCCGGGCAAAAAAGGTTTAAACAAGTATATTAGTTCGTAATAGTCAAAAATTGACTAATGAACTCGAGGCCGACGGCGCGCCCATTTTACCCCCTCTCTCAGTCAGTGCTCCAATTCAAGGGTATTTAAAGCTAATTAAAGCCACGGAAAGGAACGAAGTCGAAACAAGGGTGTGAGGTCACTGGGAATCGAACTCGGGACCTCTCTTCTTTGCTCCTTGACAAGCACGATGCAATATTCCCTGTAACATTTTCTGCAAGAGATGCGCGTAACATTGCAGGGGTGGTCACAGAGTGCCTTGCACGCCATCTGGCAGGAAATATTGCAGTGTGTTTGTCCAGGCCTTAAAAATTCCAAATCATATTTGGCATGACGTAAGAAGAAGAGCAACAAGGAAATTTGGCTTGAAAAGTTTTATTCAATTTCAATTGTTTCTGTTATTGATTTGATAAAGTACTATGAATTCATAAAGTACTATGCATCATTTTTTAACCTGACCAAGGATAATCTGTTGGATCATCTTCCATGTAAGCAAAGGCACAACGTTCTGCAGGTAAACTGTCCTGTAATATAAGATGGCAACAACAAAAGCAAACATTATGGCAATAGAAATAATTTATATATCAATGATACAACAAACAAGAATGTAATACTATCAAGAGAGCATAAATAAGAGAGGGAAACTTGTTAATGGAGCGCGCGCCGTGATGATTCCCATCTGTGCTATTTTTAGTATGCAGTTTTATTTTAGTCTTACCCTACTCCCGTGCGTCAAAAAATTGAACGAGTCGAATTTCGCGATCACACAGTCGATACCAAATTTATTCTAGATTTCACGAAAAAGTTATCTGATGTCCAATTAATAACATACATCAAGCGCGCGCTCGATGACGTTTATGCGTCAGTAGCGCGCGCATTTCCGCTAAAATTTCTTTAAAAAACACAACAAAATCCTCGACGTTTTTGCCTTTTTTCTCATCAAAATCGTTCCTTTGTAATCAGAACAACTTTGATTTTAATGCTGTTTTTGAAAACTCAAATCTGCACTAAACGGTTCTCTGGGTCCGGAAGTGTCAAAATATGACGCACGGGAGTAGGGTAAGACGAAAATTAAACTGCATCCGGTTACTAAAAATAGCACAGATGGGAATCATCACGGCGCGCGCCCCATTAACAATTTTCGCTCTCTTATTTATGCTCTCTTGATACTATTAATACCATATACTTTAAAATTTAATCATTTAGGTTGGGGAAAATAAAACAAATTGGAGGTACTGTATGCATATAAGTGACAGTGCAAATACAGTCAATATTTTGTGGAGATTTTCTTGACAAATACCGTTATGACAAAATAATATTGTTATAAAAAATAACCTCAATTAAACACGGTCATTTTAAGATGTCAATACCACAACAACTGTTCAAACAAGAAACAACAGTAATTAGGGAATCGCTATTCTTACTAGCCTGCCTACAGGCTCTTAAAGGTCCCCCTCCCCTTCCCCCTTCCCCTTTCCCCTTCCTCCTCCCCCTCCCCCTTGATAGCCTGTAGGCAGGCTATATTCTTACCAGTATTTTCATATCTTCTTCACTAATTTCAAAATCAAATATGTCAGCATTTTCCACAATTCTTGTAGGATTGGTGGTTTTGGGGATTGTGATGTAGTCTTTTTGGAAACTCCAGCGAATCATAAGTTGGGCAACAGTTTTATTGTAACTACATGAATGAAAAAGCATTATTAATTTATAATACACAAGTATCAAGTGACCCAAGTATTTCTCTCTATGGGGGAGGGGTGGGAGTGGGCATGCAATCAAGGCCAAAAACTATATCCTATCAAGAGAAACATCTCATGTAGCCAATATAGGGGAGTACCCCCAGGCAAATTCTCCCACCACCATCAAGGTGAATTTAAAAAAAGAACAAAAACTTAAGATAGAATAAATGAAGGTAAATTAATGAGATTCAGAAGTGAGATATGAGACATTGTGAGAACAAGTGAACAGAAAAGGAAAAAATATATTACCACATTCTCATATTCTCTTGAATAATACCCCAGGTGATTATTTTTGTCAAAGCTCAAAAAGGGGTGATTGTCCAAGCAGAGTGATAATTTCCCATTTTTCTTTTAAAAAGGGGGTTATTATTGTAGTGGGTAATTATTCAATAAAATACAATTCATTTTCACAATGAACTAAAATCTCCTGCCGTATTGTTAGGTAATTTATAAGAATATCATCATAAAGATACCAAAGATACCTCTTGGCCATTTTGACTAAAACTGGGTGGTCCATCTTTTGAGAGCGAAATAGTGGAGAGTATCCCATAATAGTAATATTGTTTTCTCTACAATATTTGACAACATCTTCTTTACGCCAAAAGCAGTTTAATTCAATTTGATTGATAGCTGGGGTTGGTTTTCCTGCCTTGCGGAATTCTTCAAGATGACGGATACCAAAATTGGACACACCCACTGACCTAAGATTTCAAAGATAAAATATGAATATGATTTTAACAAATTCAATGATTTTATACATCTCTATAATCATTATCATCATCATCATCATCATCATCATCATTAATTTCCTATAATGGACAAAACAATAGAGAGTGACTTTATTCCAGTGGATTTCACATAGCTTTAAATGGTTTAGACATTCTAATGAATTTCTGAAATCACACTGAGTGCATTAGTTTTAATTAAGTTCACTAACAAAATAAAGTGCATTATAAACTTCCAACTTCCCAAAAACTTTGCAACACACTATTGTCAAAAGTTTTGTGAAACACACTGCAAATAGACCATTAAACCAACTAATGTCTTGCTATGTATGTTAATTTCTACCAAATCCAGAATCCTATCTGGGAATAGGATTCTTTGTCTTTTTTTGCATTTCAATATCATGTGAAAGTTGTTATTTCCAGATATTTTGAATTGGGAATGAAACATACATAGCATGCAATGCACCCAGGGGGGGGGGGATGGTACTTGACCAGTATTTGGGTGGGGATGTTCCGCTGGGATCCTAAAACAGTTACCCTGTTTATGACAGAAAAACTCAAAATACTATACCCTGTTTATGACAAAGTATTAATAATAATTGCAGAATGTTAAATGTACTTATTTGTTTGTAATGTAGATGAGTTTTTTGTGATCATGATTGAACAGCGATAAATAAGGCTTCTAGACTCATCGTTGCCATTGTGGCTAGCTAACTATTAAGGTTGATGAGAAAGCTGCTACCCTGAAAATGACAAGAAGCTCAAAAAATTGCAAAAAGGATACCCTGTTTTTGTACAGGGAACTCGAAAAACCATACCCTGTTCAGCGGATCATCCCCGTATGGTAAATATATGGGAGTACCCCCCCCCCCCCCACCCCGGCCAATGCACTAACTGTACTGGTCTATTACAGTCTCTAAAAAGCAGCATAAGCTTTAGCTATACCTGACATGTCCTTCTTCTTTCATCTTTAACAGTCCATCATATGTTGCAAGTAGTTTACCAGGCATTGCTGTATGGATAAGTACAAGATCTATGTAACTTGTACCCAGCCTAAATTAGCAGTAAAGACAAATAATATAGATAATTTAATACATATGGTATATTGAAAATACTTGCACAAATATACATCAACAGAACAAATTTATTTCTGGTAGAAATCAAGGAGTGAGTGCAACCCTCTGAGAGAAAGAAAAGAAATATCTTTGTAAATTAAAACTATATATATCACAGTTCATATTTGTGAGACTAGTAGAATATATTTTTTTCTTTTCTCTTTCTGCTATGTCATCAATGACAGTGTCCCTGAAAATATCCATACCCTAATACATGGAGAGAGTAATTGGAAATTCAGGAAGCTCCTACATGTTGGAGGGGCTGGAGAGAAAGTAACACAATACAGAGTTTGTATAGAGGAAAATTGGAAGTTCTAGGGGTTAGGGTTGGATCCTTGTACGATCAAATTCCCTCCATGGATCAGTATGGATATTTTCTGGAACTGCATAATTAACGGTTGCAGGTGAAAATTATTGCAAGTACTTTATATGAATAAAATAAATGGAAAACAAGATAATAGCTTGCATGAGTGCTTACTTTTCTAAACTGTCTTTAACTCCTTGTATGGCCTCATTATAGCCATGATACTTGACATCTGGACAGATTTTAGTCACTAGAAAAATGTCTTCTCTTTTGACTCCAGATTTTTTTATCCCTTCACCAACTTCTTTTTCATTTCTATTAAATCAAATTAGATTTCAGTTGATATATATGTATATACCTATTTCACAAACAGTAAATAATGACATCTGAGACTGACATCTGAAACTAGCTGGAAATTTTGACACATCAAAGCCAAATGATGCAGTTATTTGCATAGCTGCCAACCCTCCCGGATAATCCGGGAGTCTCCAGATTTTGGGCCTCGTCTCCCGGTCTCCCGGATAAAGACCTAAATCTCCCGGATAATCGCTCGAACCCTAAAATCGCGGTCATTTTAACTGAAATATCGTCTATCCTTCTTGAAAAATCGTCTCCCCCCCCCACTGAGCGTGAAAATCGACCCAATTCTAAGGAAAAAATGTTGATCTCCAGATACGAAAGCCTTGGGGGTTGGCAGCTATGTATTTGTAATATTGTTGTAACATTAGAATGTCAGTTATGATTTTTTTTCATATATTTTAGTCAAATAAGGAACACTGATTCAGATTGTTCAACATCAAAGATCTTTTGAAACAGGTATTATATAATCTCCAAATTTATGCATTTTTCTTGGACAGTGCAGTACTGTTTCAATATTGTAGTTGAGTGATTATATAGTACACTGTCTTAAGCTATAATCAAAACAAGTTCCAGTCAAACAATGGAGAAATTGCTGTTCAATGGCCATTTAAAACATGTCACTAAGCATTGAAAATATTAATGCTTTGTTCTGGCGCTCACTCCCAGGGTTTGAACAGTCATCTCATCATAATTCTAAACATATTTTTGTATCTTATCAGGATTACAACCCATATGTTATGAGCTTTTTGAGTGGTGAGAAGAGTGTCAGCCATTTTCGCATACAGTGAACTCCCTCCTATAAGGGACCAAACATTATCTCCTCCCCAGTTCCCCTCCCCTCCCCTTTCTACTCCTTTCCCCTTCCCTTCCCTCCCCTCCCCTTCCCTTCAGAGCCCACAACGTAGGCTATTTCAACCCTGACTGTGAGTCTTCGTCAGGATAGGATTATGTCGTCTCCCGAACACTAGTAGATGAAGATGTTCGTTTCTATTTCGTGGGGGATACTAAAAAACAAAAGACTAAAAGAGTTATCCCGGCTACCAGATTCCCTGCTAGCAGAGTCTCTCTCGTGACAGTCCTGCAATTTTAAAACAAAGGCCTTACTTGTACAAGACTGCAGTGTCCAGTAACCGATAGCCATGTTGGAGGCCAAGTACAGCAGCATTCACGGCTTTTTCTGGCTCGCTAAGGAAGAATCCAAGGCCAAACATAGGTATTTTATGGCCATCATTTAGCGTGATTGTTTTACCAAAACCGTGGCCCTCTATCTTGAGGTTTGACATTTTTCGGTACAGAGATAATGCCACCTTTCGCAATCACGGTGCAGAAAGCACATATGTAAGTTATACTCCAATGTGAAAGGCTCAAATGTTAAAGGTCGCTCCGCATAAGCTTCGAAAACTTTCTCGTCCCCAGAGTCTGCGTCCTACGGAAGGACGCGCTGGACGGCAGGCTCTGGGGACGAGAATGTCTTCAAAGCAAATATAATTTGGCGGGAACGGAAAATAAACTAATAAGCAATATTGAGATAAACACAGTTCATGACTGTATGTAACAATGAACTATATATATATTTTTGGAAAACATCAACAATCAACTAAACTTGGGCCTCCTGTGGTAGGAGGAACGAGGGAATGGGAATATTGGGGGTCAATCATTCCATCATTCATCGCATAACAATGCTTCATCGCATTGCATTTGCTTTCTAAAAAGGCAAAGGGTGAGTGATGATAAAGCAGACAATCATTGTTGAATAAATTTTATTTAACAGAATGTATTCAGCGATTCTTTCCAAATTTCCCTTGTATAATTCCTTTTGTTTGTATAACATATGAACTCAGCAGGATTCCTTTTAGATTTACATATCCGCCACTATAATGACGTTATTCAACATGGCCGCCATCGTGACGTGATGTTCACATTTTCTGAAATTTCCTTTAATGCAGTAAACAAAGACTACAGGTAATTGTTCTACTTTGAGAGGGATCGGGTAATGTTCGAGTTACGCGCTTCGAGTTATGCGCTTCGAGTTACGCGCTTTTCGAGTTACGCGCTGTGTCACACCCATTTTTGCCTGTGCCACACCCAGCGCGTAACTCGATGTCTTTAGGAAAGGTTAGTGACTTCGAGTTACGCGATGAGCGCACAACTCGAACTAAACCAGTCGTCTTAAAGTGTCGAGTTACGTAAATAAGACGTTTATGTTGAATTAATTATTAGACTAGAATCAACATTTTAAAACTGAACACATTCTGATTTAATCGTTTTCTTATTCTTCATAGAACAGTAGTAATAATAATGTTATTTTTAACGTTAGAACCAACATACAAATATTTCCAAAAAATGACTGAAAAAAAAAAGTAAATAGAACAGTTTTTGAAACGCCACTGACCTCCCTTAGTACTAGCAGAAGCCGGGCATTGCCCTTGAATCGAGAAGAACAAAATCTTCCGCTGTTAAGCTATTTCTGGCAGGAGATTTGATTACAGGGGGTGGACACATCAGATTGCTGCCGATGGGCTTCTTTCTTAAACAATTCAAATTGGCACAAATATAAAATGTGCGGTCTACTGCGAAGTTCCGATTTCTGGGAATGTACAACCATTAACGTAGACGTAAATTTTGCCGACTGACATTAAACTTTTTACAAAAGAATCTCTTATCTTGATGTTGAAGCTACGTTTCAGTAGTTTTTCGTTACACGATGGTTGTGAATTTATACCATGTTGATATTCAAATTTCAAAATTACTTTAAGTCGAATTAGTTTCCTATAAACCTAATAATTCAACATAAACGTCTTATTTACGTAACTCATCACTTTAACACGATATGTTTTAGTTCGAGTTGTGCGCTCATCGCGTAACTCGAAGTCACTAACCTTTCCTAAAGACATCGAGTTACGCGCTGGGTGTGGCACAGGCAAAAATGGGTGTGGCACAGCGCGTGACTCGAAAAGCGCGTAACTCGAAGCGCGTAACTCGAAGCGCGTAACTCGAAGTTTACCCGCCCTCCTTTGAGACTGAATGGGAAAACCTACATAGCACTCAGTTGGTGTTATGTATTCAAAAAACCTACTGTATTATGTGTTTTGTATTATATCTTTATACTACATTACATCAACTGCGTGCTATGTAGTCTCTCCCGAGACTGAATATGATTATGATTTTGTTTAATATGGACAGTAAAATTTGTGTGAATTTCTAATGCTCTCTTCCACAACTATACGGTAGAACCCGTGATATTGAACTCCTATTGGTCGGGGAGCCAAACTGTCGATAGTGATTGAAAAATAGATAGATAGATAGATACTTTTATTTAAGCAGGGTAAACCATTCAGAAAATTACAAAGAATTGACCGTTATCAACTGGTGCCCTAATAGAAATTGATGCTAGAGAGCCAGAACTGTCTTCAATACCAGTCTAATACCAGTGAAGAGATTCAACGAAAACTAAGCAGGTTTGTCAGTAAGTGGGGAAGGATAGCCACCACACCCCACCGACGTGACTGCAATTATAAAAGAGTGAACAGAGCATAGATTCGTTGGATAAACACTATATCCATACTGCCATTCAATATGGGTTTTATATCCATTATGTTGTAGGATTGATTCAACAGATAGTGCTGTCTCAGTAAAACGCATATAGAGCGATTTTCGTATGAGTGGGAAACTTACCGCGCCGTACCATGACTGTATCAATACCGTAGTTTCTTTAAAAACATTCGACATTCCTACCGTAACCGTACCGTGCAGTGACCGTGCCGTTTTCCCAGTCATACGAAATCTACTCTATATTGTATGTGTATCTCTGCTTCATCCATACATTCGTAGGCCTTGAATTCGAAAACGCGTTACCTTACATTGAATGGTAACATCCTCTACAGGCATCTCTCTTATCTTTCTGGGTTTGGGTTTCCTGTGTTAGATAGGAGGAGGACTGAGGAGAGGGGAGAGGGGGGAACGGAGGAGTTCTGGGGAGAGGGGGAAATCGTCGTATTCTTTTCTTTCTTTAACGGTCTATGTTACCGGTTTTCAGAAGGAAACCCAAAGAGTTGCCTGCGCAGAAGGCTAAGTAAATCTTACATTTTCGCATTAAATTGTTTCAAAAAGTCAGTCTTTTCATTCCTTTGGTGATCTACACTAGTTACAATACAAGAAGCGAACACACCATATTGTGGAATCCATTAAAGGCCTGTAGTATATATGTCAAATGTATCTTGGTTAAACGTAGTGGAACTTGAGCTTTCTCAGTCTTCTAAACGACTCCCTAAAGTCTCTATTATGAAATGCGTACAAGAAAGGATTCAATGCCGAATTGGTGTACGCAATGAGAAGAGTTACACTAAAAACTGGAGCGGAGATACTTCGATAACACGACTCCCCGCACAATATCGATACACAAGACACCAATGTGAAGGGCATCCAACAAAATAAAAACGCTGAGACCAACAGCGCGACGGTCTTTGCAGCTTTGATATTTTTGGTCATACTTCTTCGTTCTGTTGACGTTGTGGTACAAGAGTTGCCATTTGAGTTGTACTCCACCATTGTTTGAGAGTAGTTCTCTCGACGTCCTATTCGCCGCGCATGCGCATGGGCAACCTTGTAGATCCTGAAATACAACACGCACATCACGATGGTTGGCAAGACAAAGTTTATGACCGAACTAACGAGGGAGTACTCAGGTTGGATATTGAAATGGCACATGTCATTGAAAACACTTGTAGGATAAAGTGGCCATCCAGCCATTGCAATCACAGTGAAAAGGATCGCGTAAGTCCATAATGTTACGATAACAATTATCACCCTTTTTCGGGTCATTATTGTGCTATAGTGCAAAGGGTCTGTTATGGCATTATACCGATCCACACTGACCGCCAAGAGGTTCAAAATGGACAAAGGGGCAGCCACAAGGTACGCTGTCACAAAAACATTACACATAGCTTCTCCATGAGTCCAGCCCATATGATTCTTGAGAGTTTGATCCACGTCCATCGGCATAGCAATGCTGGCTGTTATGATATCACTCAAAGCCAGCGAAAAGATAAAATGGTTTGTAAGAGTAGTACGAAGACGTTCGTATACCAAGATTGCTGTGCATACTAGTATGTTTCCAATTAACGCGACCACGATGACAATGACTTGAATAACCACTATCACAATAGTAAAACCCGTCAGGGGATTTTGTTGTGAAATTCCAGGCGTAGTTTTGTTTCCATCTATGGAAGAATTATTGAGAAACGTCATGGCCATAGTAACTGTTTGTAGGAGGTCCCAGTATAGATCCCTACGGAACTACCTATATAGAAAGAAATGTAATATTGATTAACAAAAAATATCATTGGTCCGATTATAGATCGCTAAGGGATTATCCATATAAAGAAATTAAAATATCCGCGATCAATATAATAAAACCTATCAGTGGTCCGAGTATCGATTCCTGAGGGATTACCTGAACAAGAATTACCAAAACCTTACGACTGAAACGCGTCGGAGGGCTCCAATATAGATCCCTGTGGAACTACACAAACCATGCAAGAAATTGAGGTGGGCGTCAGAAATGTCAGAAATGACACTATCAGGAATGGCAATAAATGAAACTTGGATTGAAAACTCTACACTGTCCCCAGAATGGATCCTTAAGGTAGTAAATAAGCAATGACAGACATATCAATAAAAAAAGCTTAGTCTTCCTGTTTGAACGAAGGGTCTTATTACTGATCATTCAAGCAATTTTCAAGGTCAAGAATTATGTTACATAAAAAATACAGCATCAAAACTGGCCAATCGGTGCACAAAAATAAATAATAACAACAATAATAATATTTTATATAGCGTCAATATCCTTTCGTTCAACAACGCTTTACAATTCTTGATTAAAAAAAAAATATATATATATATATAAACTTTAAAATGTAAATTAAAATAGTTCTTATTGGACTAGAAACATTTGCAATTATTCTGACTAAGTCAAGGGTCTTATGGTCTATTTCAATTTATAATGTAATGGAAGTGTACAATAAACGTACAAGGGATTGTGAGACACAAGAAATGTTAGAAACCACAAAACAGGTGCACGCAAGGTACACAAGACTACATTGAATATTATGAACGAATTTTAGTCAAATGAAATTACAAATTTACTGTAAAAGAAAACAACATCAGCATTTAGAACTCTTGAAGTAATTGCCTTTCACATTTTCAATTTCCTGTCCTGCGTTCTCACGAGAATTAAGATTTTCTTTCACACGAAACCTTGTTGTCAATATCTCTCTAATTCATAGAAAAGTAATCACTTGCTGTGGCTAATTTATCAATATATAACAAGAGTTTTAAAATACTAAATTGGCAAATAATGTTTTGGGGTTCTTAGCGCATACATATGCGCAGTTACCAACTGAGAGGTTTATCTTTTTTCAATATCCTGATAAAAATCAATGTTTCATGCCCTGCATGAATTTCGAAAAAGCAGAAAAAATTAAAGCTATCGTAGGAACATGTAGTTGATCAGGATTCAAGCTTATAGTTACAAAAGCGTCATGTTATTTTAAAAGCAACTTATGCGAACTTCTGACAGAAAACCGCAAACTAGCTGTGAAATCAACGTCTTTGATATTTGTAAAGACGCATTTGTTGCTTAAATACAGCAGCTCATACAATTTGTCCCAAAAGAAGGCATATTCCAGGGTTAATTATATACATAACTTTTAAAATAATACTTATCCACGCTAGGCCCGTGGAATAATATGCACCGGCAGACCTTCCTGAAAAGGTTGCTGAAGTAAATCAAGATCCCGAAAATATAGACGGTAAGAGCAATAATATTACATGATTAAGTCGGTAACCTAGCTTAAAAACTAGAATTACGCACTTCGCAACATCTTTGAGATCACTAAACTCTCAAATTAGTCGTCTATAAGCTTAAGTATTATGTATACGGAAAAGCTAAGAAGCTTACCAGATTACTTTAGGGTAGCTTTAGGCTTGGTTTGAAAGTTGACCGAAGTTCAGTATATTTCGATCATTTTATCCAGAAAAATTGAAATCAAATTTTATGCTCCATACATAAGAAGTTCAAAAGCGCGTCTGTGATACATTTACTTAAGGTCGCCGGCAAGCAAAGGAATTGGATACTAAGTTGCTGGTATTCATTACGTAAGCTGTGATTTAAAGTGGAACGTGATTTCTAGAATTGTAGATGACGTCATAGGTACAAATTAAGTTCTTGAATTCTTTTTGATGACAATTGTTCAAAAAGGGTACATGATTATTTCATAGAGTTTCAAATCAACAAAAGATACATCACTATGATGCCGTTTGCTCTCACTCTGCAAATTTCTGTCGCATTGAAATTCATTATTGTTTGTAACTTAAATGCATATCTTTTCATCTCACACTGGTAAGGCACTTAACAATTGTTAATTTTTATGGGGAGCTGGCATAGAAAACTTTTAGTTACTCCAACTCTTTTGCATTCACAAATACTTTTCTAATCCTAAATACAATTTATGTCTGTTATTTTTATTGTCTTTTCCATTACACTCTTATATGTATGTATTAGATTTAATCAGTTACCTTCTGTAAAAAGAAATGCTAATAAACTTGAACTTGAACTCTCTCTCCCTCTAAGTTTAACATCTTACAGCTACACTACTCACATTTGCTAACTTGATTGGGCCAATTAACTTAATGGTTAAGGAAACTACGTACGTTAATCTTAATCCTGTAGAATTGCGTCTTACATTGACATTTGAATACAGCTAGCCTTCCATTAACGTTGAAGTAAGTCGATCTAAATATCAAGATATATATATACGCTCAAAGCTCTAATGACCCAACACATTTGGTGCTCCCAAAGAAGTCGTTATCAAGATAGATGGTCCCTTAGTTGGGAAGCATTTAAAACTAACGGTATTAAAAGGAATCGTTTAATAGTTTGGTTTTCCGTCCTTCTGAGGAGTGGTCAATAATGGCGGTTTAAATGATATACTTTGTAAAGTCACATTCACGCGGAGAAGCGTTTGTGTTTTTGACCGTCCGCGCGAGAATTTTAACTGAAACACTTACAGATGTTTTCCATTCGACCCCATTGAGCTGCGTCAGTGAAGCTGTTGCTCAGCGATGACAAGGTTGAAAATCGCCACGAACAAAAGCGTGTTTTTGTTTTATCCGTTTCAGCGATACCTCATGCAGTATATTCATTCATTAAGAATCAATTCCAATCTATCACATTGTCGCTTAGAATGATCAAATTTTCCGTCGCTGTACACAGATATGTTCATCAACATCAACTGATTGGAGATAATTTAGAAATGAGAATTTGTCGGGCCTCTTTGAGGTGATTTGGCTACGAAATGAAACCTACTTACGACGTTTCTGTTTGTGGCAAAGGGCTCAGCTGTGTACATTATTAGCTTATTTTATCGACTCACAACAGATTTGATCGCCCTTCCACTGCTAATCATAACCTTTTCCTTATCATTCTCGGTTATCAAACGCGATGAGCCCGCTAGCCTACTTTTACGTGTACTTTTACGTGTACATTTTAGCCACCTATCCAAAACTTTACGCACGGGTCAAATCTGTGTTCCTTTAGTTTTCCCCTAGGTATGCGCGAGAAAATGACACAGAACGTGCTGTGACCGCACGCGACGAAGTTTACTTTATTTGCGTTTTATAAGAAAGTGTTTAAACGTAACGCAGTTCATACATGCATTCTTTAACCTGTTCAGTTAAGCTTCTACATTCTTTGGTTTAATTCTCAGTACATAAAATGCAACAATTTCATCCTTTGCAGATGACTTTTGTAAGATGCCGTTTGGAATATTGTTTATTAGTTTTTATTGTTTGTTTTGTTTAGCTCCTTTATTTCTTGCTTTGTTTTGTTTTGTTTCGTTTCGTTTTGATTTGTTTTTTTCGAATTTCTTACTAATTTTAGAGGTAAATTCATCACGTTCAAACTTTTGTTCTAGTCATCTTTAACTCAATGATAGATACACAACCAGCGCTGCTTTCACCAGCTATCACATGTGGATAGATAACTTTTTTCGTTCTCCATTTAACTAAAAATCCTTCTTTCAATTATTTCACTTATCAGTACGTAATCATGTGGTTGTAAAAACATTCCACTACTAAAGCAATTCAACTTACAACTAAAGTGTAATGCACTTTTTTTTAAGTAGAGAAGAAAGGGTTATCTCTTAGTTGCACTTTCCCTGGGTGGGTCAAGTTATCTCCTGACTTTCTAAAGTCATTTACCAATATCAAAGAAGTTATAAATGTGGCATCAGTTTGCGAAGTTGTTGATGGCGTAATGATATTTTGTTGGGCACAGCATGTCAAGCAAGTTCGTTTGTTTTCTCAAGGATGTTCTTTCTCATGACTTTTATCTAGCAAGCCGAATGTCGATCGATGTCGTACAGATCTGTGCAGTCTAATATCGTCGTTCGATGTTACACGTACTCAAAGATGCTCATTATCCTGTCAAAAATGTCGAATGTCGAATGTCGAATGTCGATCGTACAGATCTGTAGAGCCTATTGTCGTCCGATGTCGTACGTACTCAAGGACGTTCATTTGTAATGATATCCCGTCAAAATTTCGAATGTCGATCGATGTTGCATAGATCTTAAGAATCGTCTGTCGTTTAATATCGTACAAACGCTTCTAGGAATATTCACTTTGATGTTCTACATGTCGAATGACGTCGATCGGTTGATGTCGTATATCTAGCCTGATTATCAGACAGTCGGAGATCGTTCGTTGTTCTAACCGATCTGTAGAATCGTCTATTTAGATTTAGTCATTCTCTAAGTCATGTTAGCTACAAATAATTCATTATTACAATGCTACTTTTACTTTGTCTTTCTGCTAGAAAGGAAGCGACAAATAACCACACAGAGAGCGATACAAATACTTAACCTTGATTTCCACAGACAACGACCACCTCTCTACAACGACCACCTCTATACGAGGCCGAATCGTCCGGCCTTCATCGAAGTGATCATTGTAAAGCTGTACACTTGCTGTAATAGCGTTAGAGTCGTTTTCGTATGAGTGGGAAACTTACCGTACCGTACCGTAACTGTACTAGTATCATGGTTTCTATAAAAACATTCGAAATTCCTGCTGTAACCGTATCGTATCGTAACCGTACAGTGTTCCCACTCATACGAAAACCACTCATACCTTATGGTTCTTGATATGCTCCGTCAACCGTTGTCGGTCGCTTACACTCAAAAGCGTTCGCCCTTCGCTCTTTAGATCTTGAAAAATCGGAGACTTTTTATCACACTCTAGTGAGTGTCTCGACAAGAGAGCCTTCTAGACCATCTTTACCATTAGTTCAATTTTCGTCTAGAGCATTGTTTTTATGAAGAAGACAGCTTTCTATACTGAAAAAAGTCACCTGAATGTCTTTTGAAGCGTTGTTCTAGTAATCTCGGTCAATCATTCCACAGTTACACTGATTAGAAACGTATTTTACAGGTATCAGGTTGTAGATCTAAGCCGTAGTACTAAATGTGCTCTAAGTGTCTGAAACAAATTAGAATTACATTTCGGAGTTATATTCTGTGGTAAATAAGGTTGAATCGCAAACAACAGCCGCCTATCTTTGTTCAAATTGCTTTCTGAGTCAGATTAATCCAGATTGGCATCTGGACGGGCCACAAATGAGAGCGGTCAGAAGTATTAGCATTCTATAGACACTGATGTTATCGAAAATACGAACAGCTTGTTCAATTAAGTCGTTATTTGTAGTGCAATAACAGTAGCCTAAAGCCTTCAGGCAAGCATTCTTAATTTAACACAGTTTGCCAAAGAAGTGATGGAAATTAAAGAGGTTACTATAGGTAAACTTCAAATTTCCTTTCATTTTCTCAGCATTCGTTGCTCCTGTGCGGAAGTTACAGAACGAGGAATAACTATTTTCAAACAATGGCATTACCTATCTTATTCTCTTCCTTAGAAAACGCTTTTTATGCCTGCTGCGATGATTCTGATAAAATAATATAAGGTTAATAAAGATACCCTGGTCCCAGAGAGTTTTCTCATTGCACTGCACCTATTTTAAAGAAAATATTGACGTTTATATAGTCAATCTGAAATTGGTACGGGACGAAACGGAATTTTTATCGTAGAAAAAAGGCAATAATTAATCCAATATTACAGTAATTTACGGCTTTCGGCTTTGTGTATATAAAAATTTGCAGCTACATACTCTCTCTCAGATCAGTGCCAGATTTCAGATCTCCGATCGTCAATATTCTTTTAAACAGTTGTACGAACATGCCCTTCAATTGTGTTCACAATTAAGTCACATTGTCAAACTCAGCAATGTCTCATTTGGTTTTATTTTGTCTTCCGCACAAATTCTTTTAAGCAAATAATAAAGTTCAATAAAACACTAATTATTTCAGAGTTAGCCTTCACGAATTGTAATATTCTTCAATCGGTGAAGGCGCATAAGGAGATTGATAAAAGCGTTATTACTTTGTAGTGGTTTTATAACCTACGAACACAGTCAGCCTTTACTTTACTTGTTCGCCCATGTGTCTTTTTCGTGAGCCCCCGGCGCGTCGGTCGGGTAATTACTGTGGCCGCGACTGCTGTTTATTAGTGCTTTCACTGAGGCTCAGGCAAGGCAGTTTGGACGCTATTTTTATGACTATATCGAAGCTTACAAACATTTCATCGATTCTATTCTAATTTTATAGCGTCAGGAATCGCAAGAGTTATGTCGATATTGTCCCAGCATGCACTTGACGCCCTCACATGGTATTAATAATAATGATGATGATGATGACGATGATGATGATGAACTTTACTTCCACTGTGAAATTAGCACATGACTGTTTAACACTGAAGAACTCTTGTCCCACCAAACATTAAAAAAGCGTGGCAAGTCACGTGACCAACTATTTTAACACCACGCTGAGAGCTCGGAATTTTTCCGAGTTTTATTTCACACTCGATGAAGCACACATAATAGACAAGGCGCATTTTCGAAAAATCAGATACCTGGAGGCATTTTGGGGTAGAGGCTGGTAACATAACTATTCTAAACTAATTTTTCATGCTGAATCCGAACATGACTGTTACCAAGAAGTATTCTGCAATCTTATCGTGTAAATGACGTATTTTGTGTATTGCTACAGTCATTTCATACTAACGGCTTTTTCATGTAATTCCAAAAATTCCCAAAATTAAAAACAATTACCATAGCTGGAAAGAGCATATCAAAATCAATAAAACTGTGCAGTTTGAAGGATAACAGTTGAAAACTCAAGGAGATACGAATTTTCAAAAAACGAAATTTTGTATGAAAACACTTACAGTTATCCAAGAGATACCAACAAATTTCGATTTTTGAAAATTCGTATCTCCTTGATTTTTCAACTGATATCCTTCAAACTTCACAGTTTTACTGATTTTGATATGCTCTTTCCAGCTATGGTAATTGTTTTTAAGTTTGGGAACTTTTGGAATTACATGAAAAAGCCGTTAGTATGAAATGACTGTAGCAATACACAAAATACGTCATTTACACGATAAGATTGCAGAATACGTCTTGGTAACAAGCATATTCGGATTCAGCGTGAAAAATTAGTTTAGGATAGTTATGTTACCAGCCTCTACCCAAAAATGCCTTCTGCACTTTTTGCGATCGACTTTTTCAGTTTTGCGCCTTGTCTATAAAGCACATAATAATTGTATTTTCAAACTGTTTATAAATCGAATTCCACAGCCTGTTTAAAGGCAGCTTGACGTTTTGACCCCCCCCCCTCTCTATACCAGAATTCTTTTCAAGAGCCTTTCATATTCATATGTTAAATTCCTTCGAGAATACAAACACAATTAGTGAACAAAAGCTACTTGAAAATGATTCTGGTATTGGGGGTGGGGGGGGGGGGGGGGTGGGGGGGGGGGTGGGGGGGGGGGGAAAACGTCATCACGCTTGGGGCTCACAGACGCCGCATTCTCTTCCGAAACTCCGGGTATTTATCACATATAGAAGATATTGTGGCTATCACTGGAAAAATATGAATCACAAACGCTTAGGTACGTCAAGCTACTCCTAGCCCCTGACGCTAAGTTCAAGATGGAAACTCTTTGGCGCGGTATCATTCAAGGTCTCGCCAAATCAGTAGTCCTATATGGATAAGTTGACTCGCATGGAAGGGAGGTCGTTGTAGATTAGTGGTCCTGGAAGTGGGAGGGTCGTAGCAGTCAGTGGTAAAACGTCAGCAGTAATGTTGTTTCGAATGTCAAAAAACTTGAAAGACGTCACATGAGCATTCACGTAGAACATCGGAAATAATGTTTTTAATGTGATATTGGTGGTCTAATTATCGCTTTAATTAGATGAATATTTTTAGACTTGTTCATGCTGTGACGAGCAAAACCATTTTAAATCACAAATAATTATAAATAATAATCATTACAATATGAATCATTATCATTTCTGTTGCCCAACATTTTCAATTAATCCTACGATATACGAAATCCCTAGAAAATATCAAACAATCAGTAGTGCAATAGTACGGAAACCTTAATTATGCAGATATGTCTATAAAAAACCTATATAATGGCTATATATATATATACCACTATGGAATTTTATTAGTTATTTTTAGATTTATTTCAGATTTATTTTAGAGTGTCCTAAATTAGTAGGCTACTTGTAGACTTGTGCGCAACTGGAAGATTGACATAAATAAAGTTAATAGGACAATAACATGACTTTTGGAGGCATATTGTTTATTTGTGGCCCGAGTAGCTTCATTTGCGCCCGAGCGCAGCGAGCTACAATGATGCTACAAGGGCCACAAATAGACAATATGCCCGACAGAAGTCATGTCATTATCATTATCATCAATATGCTAGGCCAAATAACAAACTTTGTAATTGAAACTTGGAAATTCTTGGAAATTCTTCCATATTAGTGGTAAAATGGCGTTTGATCAGTACGATAAAAGTTGTCTTCAAATAAATATTAAAATAACGATTGACCCAAAACTCGAGTTTTGAAATGGTTTTCTTGTAATTCTGATTGGTCGAGAGCTGTCGCGCGATGCCTTCTCAGCCAATCAGCAACAGGGCTGCAAATGTATTTGCGGCCCGTCAAATTCAATTTTCGCCCGCTGAACGGCGCGTTTTCAAGAGGGCAGTTTGTTATTTGGCCTAGTATATTGATGATAATGATTGATTGATTGATTGATTGATGGAAACCTATGTAATGCATACATCTCTAGAATATGGAAACTTATATACTAATGCAGACACCTATAGAGTATGTAAAGTATGGAAACCCATATAATGTATATACCTATTTCAAAAAAGGTTGTCGTATGAGAGGTCTCAAGCCTACGCGACTAGACCGAAAAGGAATATGGGTAGTTGCAAAATTTCACTCTCTTTTTCGCATTGTGGTCTTTATTTTAGCATCAGCAAATGAAGCTTTTTATGTATTAGGTCATGGCAAGCTGAAGTTCAATTATGGTGTGCACATTTGTGTGGTTTTACAGCTTTAGTAATTTTTACCCATGCTTCCTTTCGGGTGAGTCGCGTAGGCTTTTACCGACAACTTCTATTGAAATAGGTGTATAACTTTAGAGTACATAGAAACCTATATAATGCATATATCTTTAGAATATGGAAACCTATATAATGCAGACACCTCTATAGTGTGGAACCCTATCTAATGCAGATACCTCTAGACTAGAGTCGTATATAAGGCAGATACATCTATAGCTCAAGTATGTTAAGGCCTGGGTTGAAGGCCAATTACGGCTAAAATCGATTTATTTTTCTTCTGACTTCATTTTTTGCTCAGTCCTCACCAAAATTTGCCTGGATGCATAACTTTATGACCTTAACATTTTAGGATGAAAAGTTTGGGGATTTGGTGGTCACGTGACCCTGAAAATCACTTCGATACACCCTCAAAACGTGAACTAAAATGGGGTGATGGCTATCACCTGTACTTGAAATGTTGTAGCATTTTTTAAGTTCTCCCTCTAAGAGGTATATGAATCTGCCTTAACACCTGAACCACCATTGCTCATTTAGGAGATATTATGCAAAATAGGTCACGTGACCTGCTTGTTCAATCAAACATTTTCAAATATCTCCTAAATGAGCAATGGTGGTTCAGGTGTTAAGGCAGATTGATATACCTCTTAGAGGGAGAACTGAAAATATACCACAATATTTCGAGTACAGATGATAGCCATCACCCCATTTTAATTCAAAATCAAGGTGAGGTTCAAGGTCACGTGACCACCAAATCCCCAAACTTTTCACCCTAAAATCTTAAGGTCGTCAAGTTACATGCCCATGCCAATTTTTGTACGTTTTAAAACGTAAACGACTTCAGAACAAAAATAAATTGATTTTAGACCCCCCACGAAGAATTCCCAGGCCTTAACATACTTGAGAGTACGGAAACCTATATACCTCTGGAGTATGGAAACCTATATAATGCAGATATTAATATCTCTATAGTATGGAAACCTATATAATGCAGATACATCTATAGTATGGAAACCTATACAATGCAGATACATCTATAGCATGGAAACCTATATAATGCAAATACATCTATAGAATGAAAACCTATATAATGCAGATACATTTATAGTATGAAAACCTATATAATGCAGATACATTCTATAGCATGGAAACCTATATAATGCAGATACATCTGTAGTATGGAAACCTATATAATGCAGATACATCTATAGCATGGAAACCTATATAATGCAGATACATCTATAGTATGGAAACCTATATAATGCAGATACATCTGTAGTATGAAAACCTATATAATGCAGATACATCTAAGTATAGTATGGAAACCTATATAATGCAGATACATCTGTAGTATGAAAACCTATATAATGCAGATACATCTATAGCATGGAAACCTATATAATGCAGATACATCTGTAGTATGGAAACCTATGTAATGCAGATACATCTAAGTATAGTATGAAAACCTATATAATGCAGATACATCTGTAGTATGGAAACCTATATAATGCAGATACATCTGTAGTATGGAAACCTATATAATGCAGATACATCTATAGTATGGAAACCTATATAATGCAGATACATCTATAGTATGGAAACCTATATAATGCAGATACATTCTATAGCATGGAAACCTATATAATGCAGATACATCTGTAGTATGGAAACCTATATAATGCAGATACATCTATAGCATGGAAACCTATATAATGCAGATACATCTATAGCATGGAAACCTATATAATGCAGATACATCTGTAGTATGGAAACCTATATAATGCAGATACATCTATAGTATGAAAACCTATATAATGCAGATACATTCTATAGCATGGAAACCTATATAATGCAGATACATCTATAGCATGGAAACCTATATAATGCAGATACATCTGTAGTATGGAAACCTATATAATGCAGATACATCTATAGCATGGAAACCTATATAATGCAGATACATCTATAGCATGGAAACCTATATAATGCAGATACATCTGTAGTATGGAAACCTATATAATGCAGATACATCTATAGCATGGAAACCTATATAATGCAGATACATCTATAGCATGGAAACCTATATAATGCAGATACATCTGTAGTATGGAAACCTATATAATGCAGATACATCTAAGTATAGTATGAAAACCTATATAATGCAGACACATCTAAATATAGTATGAACACCTATATAATGCAGATACATCTGTAGTATGGAAACCTATATAATGCAGATACATCTAAGTATAGTATGAAAACCTATATAATGCAGACACATCTAAATATAGTATGAACACCTATATAATGCAGATACATCTGTAGTATGGAAACCTATATAAAATGCAGATACATCTATAGTATGGAAACCTATATAATGCAGTTACCTCTACAGTGTGGAAACCTAAATATTGCAGACTGACAAATCAGCACCTTGAAATCGCTGACTGGTGCTTCCCAGTATGTTTTTGTTCGGGTCAACGGATTAATGGCACAAATGAAATTCTAATAATTTGGATATTTTATTTTAAATAAATCGAATTTAATTCAAATCTAAATTTAATATATTTCTTAGTATACTAGTTGTATTTAGTCCGCATTTTGTGCGTGCATATTTTGCTATGAACCAATAAAAGAAAACAATGACTAAAATAAAATTCTTCATACATATACATTACAAGTGTATTTGATAAAGTAGGTTAGGAATGTAGCAGCGAATGCTAATGTGGACCTGGTATACTAAACATAAAAAATAATTATAAAGATATAAACAATTTCCAAATACGGAATGAGATTTTGCACGGCTTTTATATCCCATAAACAACGGATCAATATCCCGGAGATTCGAGAACATTCTTTTCTATTTATCAAAAATTCATTGCTGAAATATAGTGTAGACTTTTTTAATTCTTTCCAATGAGGAAGTCAAGTGAGGATAAATATTCAAGGAGTGGATTTTTGAAAAAAATTAATAATATCTAAAATGCTAGAGCGCTAACACTAAAACCACGAAACAACTTAGCAACTAAATAGCACCAAATATTAGCAAATCCTTTGTTCTCCATTGTTTAATTTGTGCTATTTATTTAGTTAGTACTTGTTTCATGGTGATGTTGTTTTCGCTCTAGTTCTCAATAACTTATTTTCAGTTTCGATTTAGTTCGTTTCAGAAGTTAAGAATGCGTTAAAGAACTAAGACTAAACCGCTGTTAGGGAGGTGAGATGAAAGAAAAGAAAAAACTAAGTTCGTACAAAGTTTCTCAAGTTTTAGAATCTGATTATTACGGCATGGAATAAGCTGATCGGAAATTAAAGCTGCCTTAAGTAGCTAGAAAGATCTTGAGACTGAGTGACAGTCTGCCAATTGGCGAAGCAGACTTTTGAGCTTTTGATCGCCAGTCGTATTACTGCAGCTAAAATTAAAGCTAAACGGGTAAAATAATTATAAGTACTAGTTTCGTTTTTCGAAGTCTAGTCTTAGGACATAGAAAGTTCTAGACGGATGACACTCTTGGGTCATGAATTTTTTGTTAGCTAAATGCTAAATGTTTTATAAAATGCTATGTACTCATTTAAAAATTACATTATATAAAAATTAATTACCTGCTTTTGCCGTTATTTGGATATGTTACTAATTAACTTTCCTCTGTACTGTGAAGTAAAATGACTAAACAATTTGCTTCCAAAATAGAGCGACAACAAGTGTTCCAATATACGCTGTGGATAAGATTTTTTTCTGTTTCATTTTTTTGCGCTGTGACATTAAACTTGCTTCATAATAAACATCTTACTTTTAGATAACTCCTTTAGTCTTCCTTTAAAATCGGATTTAGGTGTCGGATTTAAATTTGAACAAAAATACTCGAAAATCCTCTCTGAAAAAGTCTAAACAATTTGCTTATGTTTACCTCAATATTTGTCATGAAAGTACTTTATGAACGTTCTGTATGCGACTAGAAAAAGGATATTATGTTTCATTAATTATACAGAACATCATATCATAAGCTGAATTTTGATTCAGTTATCTTTAAATGAATTAAGGCCAGTTCATACTGCATGAACCAAGAGACTGACAAGAGACACCGGCACACGCAGTTAAAACAATGTAATAATGTGCAAGACCCGGGCAAATACCTTGAATCAGTAAATCAGTTAAAAAAGGCAATGAATTGAAAAGAAGGGGCCATAAACATAGACCTTAGTTTACCCAAAGCTATTTCGTACCTTCACTTAATTGACAGCAATAGGTTTTAGTACAAAAAGCTGCAATTCTTCAACGTCTTCTGTTGTTTTCCTCTGATCACAGCGTCTAGAATTATGTACTTTCTGATATTGTGATGTCTTTGAAGGTCTTGGAATTCGCTGGAGCGCAAAGCCAATTCACTCAAAGAATTTGGAGAACATTACTCGATGAAATTCTTGTGGTGTGTGGATGTTTTGTTCCGTCCTTGTAAACTCTTGACCGAGCGCTTCTCTTAGAATGGTGACTGAATTTACACTCGTATTGCGTGGGAGGGTTCTGTATTATCTGTAAATCGAGAAACAATTAATTGGTCTTTGAAGTGTAAAGCAAACATTTCAGGCGTCTTGCCTACTTGCAAATTAACACTTGAAATATTGTAATGATTAACTTCAATTTTTGTTACATATGTACCAGTTGAAAACGTGATAAGTTTGCTATTAACACAGTATATCACAAATTCTCTCAATCATCACCTACTCACGATTTTCTCCGAGCCCTATCACCAAGATAACCTAATGTCGTCGTATTATTTTAATTAACTTAAAACAAAAGGAATTTTAAGTTCGACGACCCAAGATTATCAATATAAATGATAGTATGAACTCATAAGCGAAATACACAGCGGGTTGTCCCTTTTCGCGTGTTTCCTAGGCCGAAAAGCAATTAAGTAGATAATTAATATAATTGAAAGACGGCACGACTTCTAACATGTTGGAAGGGGCTCTACATATGATTTTTGTACAAATGAGTTATTGTTATTATTTAAATAGTTCCATGTTCCGACTGAACAAGGGACAAATTGTTGACATAAGAATCAAAATAAGTTTGCGGTTCAGAAATATTGTTTTTACCCTGGCGGTGTTTACGTTACTTCTTGCTGTTAGTCAGACGGGGTTAAGCGAACGTGATTCCTTAGACAATCATAGTAAAGTAATTTCTTCGTCTGATTAATGGCCTAATTAGTCGTGCATAGAAGTTTTCATCTCCTTCTTAGAATCCCTAACGTATGGAAGTGTCCGTATTTTAGAGGAGGTTTCGTTACTAAGAATTGTATAAAGATACAGCTGTCAGGACTAAGATAACTGTCCGTAATATGGAAGTGTCTGTACTATAGAAGTGTTCGTTGTACAGAGGTTTTATTACTGAGAACTGTATGGAGATTTCAGTTGTCAGGACCAAGAGGTTCGTAATATGAAAGTGTTTGTTTTATGGAGCAGATATCGTATGAGTCTAGAACAAACCGCGCCGTGCCGTTACCGTGTCAGTGCTGCGACGTCTACGAAAACATTCGAAATTCCTGCCCTAGGAAGTGCCTTTATTATAGTGGTGCTTGTTTGTTTGTTGTATAGAGATTTCATTGCTGATGGAGAACTGATATAGAGAGTTCAGGTATCACTGACCAATATATATGTATAGGTATCGGTACATTAACTCTGTACTGTATCGAGAAACTGTAACTGTTTTATCTGACTATAGTGGTGTCCCTATTATGAAAGTGCCTGCGAGAGATGGGTGTATGCAAGAGAAAATGTTTAGCGCTATAGCCTAGTGGAATGGGAGGGACAGGGAGGGGAGGGTAGAGAAGGAGGGCGCTAGGCTACTGGTGGCTCGATTAGTTGACTCCGGAATGAGAACCAATATAATATCATCTTCTAAATTTGGTAAACTTGTGGTCACCCGTAATCTAGTAATAGCCTAATTCCCTGAGTTTTTACGGACAATACTTAAACATAAAATACTATAATCTCGTTAGGGGGTTAGGTTTGTCCACGACCCACGCGAAGCTTAATTTACGGCGTGATAGGAGCGGACATGGGAGCGTACTTCCGGAAAGCTACCACGAGAGCTTTCAAGACGATCGGAAATGTTTTCTATCTGCGCCCCCACGAAAATTAGTCGAACCACTTCCGACATCGTTCGTTGATTAACGGTACGTGATACACTGAGTGAATACGAGTCACACCACCCATGAAAATTAGTCCAACAACTTTCCACAAAGTTCGTTGATAATGTTTGGTATTTCCGGAGTTACATGTCATTTGTTCAAGAAAGTGTGACAAAAACAACCGAAACTGACTTCAGTGATGTCATCGACTTTTAACGATGCGCACACGAAGACTAAATTTGGTAAATGTATTAGGTAATAAAATCATTTTATTTTGTCCACTTGATAAGGCGCAGTTGGCTCCGCTTCGTGCAGGCTGATCGCTTTAACATCAGCCGGCATTGGCTTCTAGGCGACGCCCAAACGAAGAGAGCCGAAATCCTTCCGAATTCGAATGCTGTTGTAAACGAACAACGCCCGTGAGTCTACGTTAAATGGAATAAATTGGTAAAATGATGAGTTAGATGGAAATCGCTCTACCTCACTCAAATTAAACCCTTCAACGTTTTCTTTGGACCACTACAAAGACGAAAATTAACCGAAAAGTCTCGGAATTGTTTAACTGATATAGACGAGCACTGACGAGTCAGTTTGTACGCCTGCTTCATAAAACTTTGTCGGGGAAAAGACCTCAAGCCTACTAGCTCACCTGCAAGGGAGTATGGGTAGAAATCAATCAAAGTTTTAAAACCAACAATATCAACACGACTATTCTCAACCAGCTTGCCTTGAGCTTAATATCACAAAAGAACTCATTCGTTGATGTTACAAATCAAGAACAAAGCTGAAAAGCGAGTAAAGTTTAGTACCTACCCATAATCCTTTTCGGTCTAGTTGCGTAGGCTTGAAGCCTCTCGCCCGACAACCTTTTTGAAATAGGTGTATCAAAAACGATTTTGAGCAACCAATTTCTTCAATCCCTCAAATCCTGTTATGTATATATATTGTTCATAAAGGAACAAAGTATTGTTACTCAATCCAAACATGTACACTACATGGACACTAGTGAAAAACGTCTGCGCATGCGTGCATATTACGATGTTTTCTTAAGAAATGTTTGAGTTTTAGCCTGAAATGAAATGCTCGTGTTCTCGGTGTATACATAAAATTTCTCTTGTATACTTTTGTGAGACAAAGATATTGTATTTATGAAGACATTATATGAATACTGGCCCTAAGTTTCAAGAAATAACCTTAAGTTTTGACATTTTGTGAAAACCATTGTTGAAGGCAAGCGTAAAAACGAAATTTGCATAATTTACAAAAGCACGAAGACTTGACTACGAGCATGCGCAGACGTTTTTCACTAGTGTCCACTACATGTACGTGTCAACTAGAGCTAGACAAGTTTGTAAACTATTCGTGACGATAGTGGAAACGACGACAAACTTTCATTACAGTAATACCTGAATACAATCAAATAAAGCTCCAGTCTTGTTAGCGGTTACCATCAGAAATCCAAAAGTGCTCAATGAATTGATCGTTAGCTTACGAGAATCTCACTGTTCACATACTACAGTAAGAGGTTAAACACATAAGAGTTTTACTGTGATAATAAGGAATCGTTGTAGATAATGCTAAGAGAGCGACAATGGTATTGATGTCTGCGCGATATTGGCCGCGCGTAAGACCAATTTTAGCAACAGGAAGTTAACGCCATCGAGCGCACAAGCAGTGAAATCTGATTTCCGTTGTACTAGAAAGTTCTCTTCTGCTAAAACATGGTCAGCTACCCGTCTTTTTTATTTCTTTTCCAAAGCAGAAGAATAATTCAGATACCACAATGCAATTAAGACGCCAAGTTCTTGGTTTTACAGAGCCGCGCGGGCAAGATACTATTTGCACGGAATGGCGTCAACTTCCTGTTACTAAAAATAACCTCGTACGTCACGCGCCGCGAACATTGCCCCGTCTTCAATCCATGAGTTTCGCTCTCTTAGTATTGGATCACTTAATGTTTAAGAGGAACCAGAATATGCTTTCAAGTGCTAGATTTTTTCTTCATATTTAGGGCTATCAACCAGTCAACTTTATTTAACTGGACAACACTAAACGGATTACACTGATAAATATTTATATTTAGACGTTGCGTTGCCATGGCTATTGTATAAGTTCCTGGATACTCAATTAAAAGTAAACTTAGAGATAAACTGATGCATCATTATTGACTCGACTACTCGAAATAGCACTTATGCATGGCTGTATCTTGAGATGTTTTTGACAATAAATGGAATAATATTGATATACGGTATATCAATGTGTGACCACAGGTATACCAATGATCGACTTTCTAACAACCGGGCTCTCAGGTCCCTATGTCCCTATAGCAAGAATCTCCATACATTTCCTTATATATTAAACCTTATATTAAACCTCTATAAAACAGACGGTGTTCGCTTTAAGACCCTTTAAGGAGGTTATACTGTGTTTATCAAGTCCAACTAAGAGACCATAATACTAAAGTAAGACTGAGCGGATTGATGTCTGTGCGATGTGCTTGGCGTTTAAGAGTTATTTATTGGAGCAGGAAGTTGACGCCATGCTGCGCAGTATCAAACAATGGAACTTGATTTTTTCGCGCGCGCTGATACTAACCGTTTCTTGTCTGGTAATCAAATTTCATTGTTTGCGCGCGCGTTGGCGTCAACTTCCTGTTACTAAAAATAACCTTAAGCGCCAAGCACATCGTGCAGACATCAATGCTCTCTTAGTATTATGGTTTCTTGGTGCAACCTTGTCTTGGAACCAATCTTTGTGTGCACTGAACGGAATTCCGTAGTCTGTATATTAATAGTCTGAGTACATTTTTAATGATAGACAAGGCGCATTTTCGAAAAATCAGATTAACCTGGAGGCATTTTGGGGTAGAGGCTGGTAACATAACTATTCTAAACCAATTTTTCATGCTGAATGCGAATATGACTGTTACCAAGACGTATTCTGCAATCTTATACGTGTAAATGATGTATTTTGTGAATTGCTACAGTCATTTCTACTAACGGCTTTTTCATGTAATTCCAAAAGCTCCCAAACTTAAAAACAATTACCATAGCTGGAAAGAGCATATCAAAATCAGCAAAACTGTGAAGTTTAAAGGATATCAGTTGAAAAATCAAGGAGATACGAATTTTCAAAAAACGAAATTTTGTATGAAAACACTTACAGTTATGCAAGAGATACTAACAAATTTCGATTTTTGAAAATTCGTATCTCCTTCAGTTTTCAACTGATATCCTTCAAACTTCACAGTTTTGCAGCTATGGTAATTGTTTATAAGTTTGGGAACTTTTGAAATTACATGAAAAAGCCATTAGTAGAAATGACTGTAGCAATTCACAAAATACGTCATTTACACGTATAAGATTGCAGAATACGTCTTGGTAACAGTCATATTCGGATTCAGCATGAAAAATCGGTTTAGAATAGTTATGTTACCAGCCTCTACCCCAAAATGCCTTCTGCACTTTTTGCGATCGACTTTTTCAGTTTTGCGCCTTGTCTATGATTTTTGGAGAAGCATCCAAAAGCAGAAATTCATACAACTATGATCTTTATCATTAACTAGTACTGAAAACATGAAAATTGAATGCAAATGTAAGTTTGGAGGAAAAACTAAAGTCGTGGAAATCATCAATTTGCCACAGGAAGCCCAACCCCCCGGAGGTTGGTGAACCTTTTGTGTGGCCTACGTAGTACTAAAGTGCGCTATCAGCAAAGAGAGATCTAAAGGTCCTTAGTTCGATTCACAATTGCTTTACTAAATTCTACTTCTCTCTAATCCATGTATCTTAAGCTTTAAATAGCCGTACAATGGTGCACTGATGGAGAGAGTAGGGTAAAGTACCGGCACCGTTTTAAGTTTATCATTCGAAAAATTAACAAAGCTAAAACAATATATTTTACCTTTATCGAAGAGACCATAATACTAAGAGAGCAAAACTCAGTATTGATGTCTGTGCGATGTTCGTGGCGACTAATGCTATTTTTAGTAATTTCGCCATCACCCGCGCAAGGCTCTTAAACAATAGAATTCAAAAACCGACAGACGGTCCAGTCCGCGCGCACGTCAAAAATCAAATTCTATTGTTTAAGAGCCTTGTGCGCGCGATGGCGAAGTTATCGCACAGACATCAATACTGAGTTTCGCTCTCTTAGCTAGTATTATGGTCTCTTGCTTCATCTTGTAACTGTCGTCCCACAAGTCATTAACCCAATCCTGCACATTGACAGTATCTTTGTTAGGAGATTGACGCTTTCTATAAATAAAACTAGTTTTCCTTTTTTAGTCAGAGTCAAGATAAATTTCATATCTAAATACCATATTTTAAGACTGATATAGTAATGATAGTTTATAGGATTTGTACATAGAGGTATACATTAAACAGTAAGGAGCGTTAATCATAAGTTTTGATGCTATGTTTTGATATTACAACAGGAAACTCAATCTAATATTTATGACAAACCATATACCAAGAGAGCGGAACTCACAGATAACAGAGAAACCATAATATTAAGAGAGCATAACAAATGCACCCTAGAAAGATAATATTCACTTTGTACAAAGACTGTAAAACAACTGCGAATTATTAAATTCTGCTACCATTAATATGATTGGCGATGATTTCAATCAACATCTTTGCTGCATTTCTAACTATAGACTTCAATCAAGATCAGTAGCTGGCACAGAAACAAAAACAGTCAAGCACAGTTATCGCTCTTGAGGGCCAAGTGAGAAAAACACTTACAAATTCAAGAAATAGTTATTAAAGATGGCTGCGGTATAATTGTCCATATACAAACACAATCACTTTGTTGTCAGTTTGACAGTTCGTTCATAAAGAAATACATGACACGCTTCCCGAGTATCCGGATGTTGATAACAAAATCCCATCGTCAGTTTCCTTTGTCCTGAGGATTTGGGGCTTTAGTCTGACACTGGATATAATTGTGAAATAAATTTATAACCTATACTAGTATTCTTGCCCGTTCTGGTTTGTCCACTTAGTTAATGAATAAAATGGTGGGGCGGAGGGGATGAACGAATGAATGAATGAATGAACAATGAATAAATGAATGGATGGATGCATGGATGCATGGATGCATGGATCCGACGGACGGACGGACGGACGGATGGATGGGTGGGTGGGTATATAGATGAATGAATGAATGAATGAATGAATGAATGAATGAATGAATGAATGAATGAATGAATGAATGAATGAATGAATGGATGAATGAATGAATGAATGAATGAATGAATGAATGAATGGATGGATGGATGGATGGATGGATGGATGGATGGATGGATGGATGAACGAATTAACGAACGAATGAATAATTGAATGAATAAATAGATGCATATATAGATGGATGAACGAAGAAATGAATAAATGAATGATACTTTCATAAAAAGATTGACGAATGAAAGAAATAGACCATTTAGATCGATATCCTAGTCAAGAGTCAAGTCACAGTTTTACGATGAATGACTAAAGGACCTCCCACTTCAATGTACACATACTACTGATTAGATCTGTCACCCTCCTACTTGTGACCATAATAAACCTCCTTTTAACAGACAAGTGATGTTAATATTAGAATTTTGGGTTTTGACAGTTAGATGTGAATCACTTTTATCGTGCCCATAGCATTGCAGCTCTAGAGGTGTTGAACTACCGAAGGACTTACTATCGCGAACTCCTTCAGGGAGCCATCAAAACAACAACAACAACAACAACAACAAAGAAACAAACAAAACAAAGAAAAAAAACACCAAAGAAACAAAGGAAACAAATAAAAGAACAAAACAGCCGAAAATAAGCCAATAATTATAAATGAAAAAAACAAATAAACAAACAAAACAAACAAACACAAACAAAAGAACAAAACAAAATAACCAAACCAAATCAAACAAAATAATAAACAAAGAAAACAAGCAAGCAAAACAAACGAATTACTAAAACGATTCAGCAAAACGACGAAACAGCACTGAACAAAGCCCGATAGTGTCAAACGTTTGAATATATTAATCTTGAACTCTATCGCGTGAAACGTGAGTTGTGAAACTAATAATGCATGTTTTGATCTATTCCAACTCAAAAAAGTCAATATCATTGTCTTTTGTCGCAAATCTGCACGCAATTTCAAAGGTTTACGCACGACTTTACCTATTAATTAATTAAGTTTTTAAGCTTAAGTTCGAATACATTCCATCCACCTCTCTTATTAGCTCAACTACTTGTAATACATCAGGGTTTTAAAGGTATTATATACCAATAGATTTTAACGCTAATCCTGCAGGCTCACTTATGCAATAAGAATATATTTAACCAAGAAAACTCACAGCTCTAATTATTTGTGCAAGTAATTAGTACCATAGACAACGCCTTCTCTAGGTTATTTAATGTTCTTGAGCTGGGATGTAGATCCTGAGGATCTCTATGAAAAGAACGATGCTGGTAGTTTATCCGCAGTATTGCAATCAATATCACTGAAATATTCCTCCCTTAAGCAGATGTTACACGATTTGCAACATCGATATTTCGCGCAACACCGTTAAGCCAAATTCGTCATTTTGTGTTGTAAGTTTTTGACTTCACATCAAAAACTCTCAACGTGTTGTCGATGACATAATTGCGCTTAGAAATCGTTCTGTGTGGTACGCTACACGGCATCAACTTAGCGTTGCGCAAAAATTCGTCGTTGCAAATCGTTCAGTGTAACATCTGTCTTAAAGACGAAAATACGGGGTAAAATTGTATTTAATTCAGAAATTGTGTTTTTAAACAATATCAGGTTTTCAATCAACAACAAACTTGCAGATATTTTTTGTTATTTTTATGAATTTGAGCATCGCAAACTGTATTTTTTCAAAGCACAACATCCACTCATTAATCATAGTTCTATAACGTGTCAACAGAAAGTGAGGAGTGACAGTGTTTTTTATTAGAGATCTGCTCACTAGAATCTAATTATATTCGTCTAGAAAGATTTTTTCGCAAAATTATTATTATTTTCAGAAAGAAAAGCAGCACTCTATAAAAACGTCTAAGAGAACTAGTCTGAAAGTCTCAATGCAATTTATAACAACTGCAACAGACTTCCCAATTAACAGCAATAATGTATTCTTTTTTATATATAAATAAAGAGTAGAGAATTGTATGGTATGATGTCAAAAGATAAATTAATTCATCAAAAGGCAAAGAAAAATTTTAGAATTAAGCTAATTTCACCGAGATTACTTTAAAATTTATTTTAAATTCTTAAAAAAATGGTTTAGTTTTATTTAAGAATAAAATATTTTATAGAAAATAAACACAATAATATCGTATTTGTTATGTCATAGGGAGCTGATGAAGTGTTTATCGCCGTTTACGGAGCTAAGCTACCTAACAATCATGCAAAAGAGATCTTGTTAGGCAGGTGGTGAAGACAACTTCCCGATATACCAATTTCCTATAGATCCAATAGATTTCAGAAGCTGGGAAACTGAAAACGATTTTTTTTTGTAGACATTGACTTCAACACAGTTTTTCTTTCTTTAAGTTGATAACACGTATAAAGAAAACAAAGGCTAACTTGTGTTGACTTGGTTTAAAAGAAGGAACACCAAAGAGAATCAGTTTAAAATATTTTGTCTATAACTCGATGAGTCAGTCGAACGTGCCTGATACTAATTGAGGATAATTTAGTACTATAAGCGAAAAAAGAGCCAAGTCATGAGTGAAATCTTAGAAAGTACCAAAAAATAACTCAAAAACAAACAAAAAGGTGCAAGATTGCATGCTAAATATTAGGAAAGATGTTTGGGAAATTGCTCAAGATTGACAGCTTTCGGCAGTGAAAAAAAAAAACACCAGTAAAAATGTATGAGGAATTTCAGATGAAAACTAGCGTCTTAATCATGAAATATAAATGTGCAAACTTACCAAAAAGAGAAGAAGAAATATTTGCTTTTTGGTAGGTATTAATTGTCACTGCACATTTTGGGGGATTCTATCTTACCTTCTATACTACGTCTCCTTCCCCGTCTCTCTTAGCAGATGCTCACCAGCAAAATTCTCTTCCAAACGTCAATGAACTTGGTCTTTTGTCTTCTAAAAATGAACTTTCTGTGGACAAAATACGTTCAATGAGCCAGAAGAGTAATGAATAGTTGCTAACGGAGTTGCCAAGGAATTGGGAGTCATTATTCTTCAAGTCGCACAATGCGGAAATGTGTGTCAATGACACTTTAAGTAAGAAACGGATCTCTCCAAAGCGAGGAGCTCTTTAAAGCACTAGAAATTATGGCTGTTTATCACTAAAAACCTCGTTTCCTTTGTTGAGGTACGAGAATGTACAGTTCCATAAATTCAAGTACAGCGGGTAAACGGTAATTGAAGATGACCCTTTATAATCCGTGTTATTTGCGGTTGTCAAAAAAATCCCCTCGAATGTCTTTGCCTAATGCTTTTAGCGTTGCTAAGGGATCAAAACGTTACGCGAATCACGTCCAGATGCAATTATGTGAGATCTATTGTAAATACAAATAAGTATTACACAACTTAACTTGTGGTTGAATCTCTGTAATACAAGAATCAAACGTAAACGTTGCATAGAAGTGCGCGATACGTCCACATTTATCCCAATAAATTTGAAGATCCGTTTCTGCAACTTAGATAAGAGTAGATACAGCGCCGGTCACGGCACGAAACGGTTACGGCGCGAACGTTTGCTGAAGAAATTTGAATGATTTTACGGAGATAACTGATAAACGATTGCATAATGCGCACTCCTATGTACAAAATGGTACGAATGTTATTTTTGAATAGAACCTCAGATATATAATTGATATAACGGTCGTGTAGCACGAGTAACGTAACCAAGGTACTCAAACGTTCAAGAAAATATCATAACCTGTCCAGAAAGTAATAGAACCTGTCGAGAAGGGTTGGAAAGGGATTTCGCGCTATCTGTGAATAAACCCGCGCATGATTTGATATTCAGCGTGATTGCATCGAAATATTCCACGATGTGCCAGAGATCGGGCTAAAATCTCCTGCGTGATCGGTATACGTAATACCCTTTTCTAGCCTGGTCAAGAACTTTAGCTGGTAGAATCCATCGTCTAAGAGTGAAATATAAGCAAATGAACAAGTTCTGTGATCTCTAAAAAGTCTGTATGTCCTAACGCTACGACGGCGTTAAGTTAGGTTAGACAGGAAACGTATTGCCACGCAAAACGGCGCAAATACAATTCCACATAAACACTTCGATAATTATTGGAAAAAATTGATTTTCTCAGACATTTTCTTTTCTGACGTCTGTGAAGCTAGGCCAAGTTCAAGTCTCCCAAAATCAATAAATTTCTTGTCGATTTAGTTTAATTTGTCTTTGTGTGCGGTAGATTAAGGAAATCTGGAAATGTATTAAAGCATTACTGATTCCATGAATTAACATTAAGCATCTTTAAAGGCTAAATAGACAGATTTACAAGTAAACGAGGAAGCTTTGATGTCATCAGTTTAAGGACGTCATACATGTACTTAAATAAAGGGAAATTAGTGAATAAACATGAGGTTTTGAAAGAGAAAGAAATGACGGAAAACTTAAAGCGTTACGTAAGAAAGAGAGAGAAAGGTCGAGATCGAGAAAAAGATATCTTTTAGAACATTCAAAGTTGAGCCAACTTTGCATACAGTTGGAAAGCAGCTAATAACGCTACAGATAAATCTTGTACTTTGATATAGGGAAATTAGTTGATGTATATTAGGTTTTGAAAAAAGAAAAGAAGAAAAATAGGTGTTACGTAAAGGACAGTCCTTACAAGTTCACTTCTGACCACAATTTCCATACAGTTGAAAGGAAGCTTTTAACGTTGCCAAACAAATCGGTATCTAAAATAAACATCTATTTTTTACCGGGGGGGGGGGGGGGGGGGGGCACAGGAACTTTAGGTTATACAATATAGAGAAAGGTTTCCTGCAACAAGTAAAATATTGAGATACAAGTGCACGGTTGACGTCTTTTTTCTTTTTTGGGGGGAGGGGAGATTTTTGGGGGTGGGGAAGGAAAGATATAGTATCCAAGTACATTTGAATCAACTAAAGAATATTTATATTTTAACTCTCAAGAAGATAAGATCAACTGGATATACAAGATATAGATCTTTAACTAAATTGAAATCAAAATATCAATAAATTAAAGCTATTTAGAACCCTTTTATCTTATGTTGTGTTATCTCGAGCACACTATCTTGAAAACAAAACCATTTCCCTTGGATCGTTACTATTCCAGTCAATAGTGTCTTTCCTCTATCTAAAACTCATCGATTTCCTTCAGAAAAGCTCGATCAGGAGCTGTACTATACTTCAGTTTGATTCTTCGCAATGTCTTAAGAGCAAAGAGAAATTAAGAAAATTGTCTCCGGAGATAAGCTGAATGACAAATGCAAATAACGAAGATGGAAGTGTTGTGCAAGCCCTTAATGGAACACAAATCAGATGCAAACATATGGTATACTTGCAGAAGGTTTTATCAATCTGAACAGTATTTTGGACCAATTTTTAACCCTATTCTAGAAAGAAAATACTCAAAAACTTTCCTCATATATATCGTATACCTGCAGCGGGTTTCCCTAGAAATTTGTCAGTCTGAAAACAAACCTATCTTCTCGTATTTTGTGACCATCTTTAAACACATACTAGAAAGAAAATACCCAAAATCGTTGCATGAAAGAAACAGAAACATTTTACAACTTACTGTAATTAGAATTGACTTCCTACATATGCGATGGAAAACACATCTTATTCCTGGTTTTAGCCTCATGGAACTTGATAGAAACTTGCTCTCAAATAAAGAAGCTCAGATCAAGAGAACGAGACGTTAAAAAGTCTAGGCTAAAAAACATTCTTACGTAATTGGCTAAATTTTTTTAGGCGCGTTTTGATTGGATTAGAGAAAAACCATTTCAATGTCAAAACCTGTCATATGCTCAGACGTCGTTTCTTACTGGTTAAAGTTTATTTTCCCCCGTTAGAAAATACAAGGCGTCGTCTCAGTTGCGTATTGGAAAGCCATTACAATGTGACAGAATTTCAGTTTAAAAATGATTGGTTGATTCTTTTTATGCGCGCTCTCATTGGTTCATAGAAAAAAACATTTAGATGTCGCACTAGAAAAACTCATCAAGTACCATTTTCACCATTTTTACCGAGAAATGTTTGACGTCATTGGTGTTAAGTTTCTTTGTAATTACCAATCTTATGCTTAAACGACTCCTTAATGTACTGTAGAAACTCAAAACATGTCAGAATGTATGCACGTACCACATTTACTAAAAAAATAGCTAATCCCGAAATGACTCATGGGTAATCAGTCAATTCGATTTACAATCATTCATTTTTGGTATTTTATGTTAGAAAGATTGCATAAGGGTAAAAAATGTACTACAAGATAACTAGCGTGTACGTTTTATGAGTTTCACACATTATTGATCTAATTAACTGATTCCTCACTTACCATTTTGTACTTAGCTCCTTGGAGAGGGAAGAGGGGAAGAGTGGAGAGGAGAGGAGGGGTGGGGAGAGGAGGGGAGAGGAGCGAACAGGAGAGGACATGAGACGACAGGAGGCCGGAAAGAAAAATCAAGACGACAAGCCAAGACAAAACATTGAAAGATAAAACGATTGCGGTTCTGAAATTACTGTAGATAACGATACAGCAAACAAAATTGATAGATAAACTATCTATGAGGCTAAAATCACATAACAATTAAGCCAGATTCGCATGCTTTGACATTTCATTTGAATAAGTAAATAACTGCTTGTACCATATTAAAGAAAAGTCGATTTTTTTGGCGGAAAAAATGTACACTTAGAAAGCTAGTTTGTTTACAAATCCTGTCGGTAGAGAACTTATTAGATTGTCGCTTGGACACTCGGTCTCCACGATGCCTATCACTGCGGTGTAACAAAGACCTGAAAGTCACGTTCAGCAGAAACTATCCATTGATTTAATCATCAGATTTAGGCGATTTTGATCAAGGGATAGAATAAAGGGTGTTTGCAGACATTTATGTAAGGAAAAAGATAAGAAGTAAACGATAATGAAAGCAATTAAAAAACGCATTTCTAAAAACGTGAGTTGCTTAAATATCTATATGAATAAATGAATAGATGAATAGATGAAACCGAGAAAAGATATAACTAGAAAAGATACAGTCTTTTCTCAAAAAAAGTTGTCAATCAACATATATTCTAAAACGGAAACTGTCATTTCACTAGACAGAAATGATTCTAGAACTATCTTACCTTATATATTAGTATTATATTATCCATATATATGTAGTAAGTATAGAGTCATTCTCAAAAAAGTTGTTATTCAACATATATTCCAAAACGAAAAAAAACTGTCATTTCACGAGACGGAAATAATTCTTTAACTATCCTACCTAATATATTATTACTATATTATATATATAGTAAGTATATAGAGTCATACTAAAAAAAAGTTGTCCATCAACATATCTTCTAAAACTAAAAGAACTGTCATTTGACTAGACAGAAATAAAGCCTACCTAATATATTATTACTATATTGCACACATATATAGTAAGTATACCGCCAGTCAGTGTTAAAAACTTTGTCCATCGACATACATTCTAAAACTATCTGAATTGTCATGTGCCCATCGACATACATTTTAAAACTATCTGTATTGTCATGTGACTAAACAGAAATAGCTCTATAATGAAGGAACCACAATAATTTTACTAAACAAACTACTGTCCTTCCCAAAAACGTTGTCCATCGATATATATCACATAGGACTGTCGTGTGACTAGAAAAGGCTCAGAAGCCACGATAATTTTATCAAAGATTATCATGTGGACGCATTGTAGAAAGAAAATACGAGAAAGTGCAAAGTGCAAATGTAATTCCTTGTGTTCATCACGTGATTCTTTAAGCATTTGAAATGGACAACCTTTTTGAGAACGACTGTATATATATCGCTAACTCGTACCTCAGAGAGAAGTTGGAGACGTAAACGTAGACATGGATAAACGAAGAAACTCAGAGAATGAAACATTGCTCTACCTCTAGTCTGTGGTGATGAAATTTACATGTAGCCCAAGCGGACCGTAATACTCGCTGACACAGCTGGCATCCCTGCTAATTGCAGGGGTGATTAGCACGACAGCTTTACATTTTTTACTAGCGCATACTTCAGAGAGAGTTTTTAAACGTACACTGTACATGTGGATACTGTAGATGTGGATAAATGAATAAACGATTTCAAGAAGACAAGGGAATGATGTCAGGAAGTAGATGATACATTCGTAGGTGGGTGGAAAATGTGAAATGATGAATTGGATCGATAAATGTTTCGATCGTTTGACGGACGCGTATCCGTGTACCAAACAGGAAGAGTAGTGATTGGATAGGTGAATAAATGGCCAATAAATAAACATTGGGAGCAAAAGTGCTCATGGAAAGGAAGGAAGTAAATTATTAAGAGCGAGTGAAATTAAAAAACCAAAATTAAAGTTAATTCAGCTCACTGCTGTTAAAGTCAAGCACCAACGATCTGGTACTCAAGTTCCAATAACGCACCTTTTTTAATTAGCCGAAAACAAACACAAAATAAAACCATATATACATGCATCCAACCGTACAAATAGTTATCGGTCTGATTAAGCTTACCGGCTATGAGTTTTTAGATAGTAAATTTACAATTGAAATAATTAAAAAACTGAATGTGTATTTACAGAGAGATTGATGAAAGACAAACGAGTAAGGAAGAACTAACCAACACAAGAGAAAGACAAAAGAAAAAAGATTGAAGGATAAACATGTTACGAGTGCTACTACCTACCATTAAATAAACAAAAGTAACAAGCACAGTTTGTAAAACATAAACAGTAAAACGAAGCTGAGGAAATCATACCTTGCAATGTCCACGAAAGACGTCGAGCAAAATATCCCAAGACCACTTGAAAGGGCGTGTGAATAAAAATGAAAATTATCTGAACGCTAATACGTAGCTAGTTTATTGTCCAACTGCCTTGATCTAGCTTGTACACCAAAGACGACCTTCTGGTTTTAATTGCGCAGTGATTGAAAAATCAACATCGAATCGAACATTAAATAAGTAATTTCAACTACCCAGAATCCCTTTCGAGCTTATATCAAGTTGAGGCTCTCACGCAACAACTTTCTAGAAATATGTACATAAAAGGAATTTTTGCCAAAAATATATTTATTTAAATGCACAAACCAAAAAATAATACGGAAGCAGAACAAAAGGTAGTGACGACTTGAGATGGATGATTAGAAAATAAACAAAGATTGACCTTGCACTTGGGAAAAAGAGGATTTTCTCTTTTATTATCAAGTCAAGTTAATAATAAGCTAAGACAGCGAGGCTTACAAAAAGGAAGCTTCAAACAAAAACGTGAAACTAATGATGAACAAAATGGCTCGTAAGATAATGACGAACGTGCGGAACTAGACATAAGAGTATAAATAAATTCAACAAACCTAACTTCAAATTGCTTGCTTCTGGCGTCGGTATCTTTAGCTCACTGGCAATTTGGTAAACAACTTATAACTTACCGAAAACAACAGAAGCACTGTTTCCCAACAGACGAATACTACTTGGTCTCTGTGTGTTTTGTAACCAATAACTTCCTCAGTGACTCAATCAGTTTTTGTTTCTTTTAATGGGCTTATCTTCCACATAAAAATACACTCAACATCAACAAATTTTGATCGTCTTCCTGTTTCATAACGTAGCAACGAATGTTTAATTCGTGAAAGATATACCAGTTTATAACCAATTAAGAAGCGACTGCCCGTGTACCTATTAATAGCTTTTGCCATTAATGTGTTTTGATACACCAATAGACTGTTCTAGTCGTGACTATTAATTACCTAATAAAAGGCGTTACAAGAGACTCAAATAAAAGATCAGAATTTTGATGACGTTAAATTACTGTTATATTAGACAGGATGTTAGACATCTGCCACGTGACTTTGACGTTGTTATCTGAGAGTAATAAGAATATATCAAGTCCAAAGAAGATACTCGAACTAGCATCCATGAGAAAATTGAAAGGAATTTAGGCGATAGAACAAAGACTACACAGTTCTAAAGTTTGCTGTTTTATGATTAAATGAGAAGAGAGGGCAACGACCCACCCCCTAGTCCCCTTAATCATAAGCTACAGACCTGACACAACTGACTCCTGCCGTGCTGAAGGAGTTGAACTTTCCATGCTTGTAATTGTAGTTCAATTTAATTATTTCCCAGGAAATTTTTCAGGTATGCTGTTTTTATCATGCTCTTGCTATATGTGATATCTCTGTTGCTTTTAGGAGGGTTCATAATAGGTCACGTGACAGATGTTATCTCACTGTATACCTTTCAATAAAGTAGTTATGGCATATTATGGCATTCAAAGCCGGCCGTGGGGGAAGGAATTTAACCTACGCATGTATTAAAGAAATGATGAAAGCTTGTTTGTTCCATGAGTCACGTGACACGTTTGTAATAGTTTGTAAAAGGTCACGTGACAGATGTTATCTCGTTCAGTAAAGTATATATGGCACTCAACTGAAAACAGAACTGAAAAGCCGGTTGATGAATTTAACCTACGCGTTTACAAAATGAGAATTGAAGAAAGCTCGTTTGCTGCATAGGTCACGTGAAACGTCATAAAGAAAAACATGAAAGAACATGTTAAAATCAATTTATAGTTGATATCACACTCCTTTCTTATTTTTTGTAACTTGAATGCGTCATTTGATGGCGCTAATATTACTTGCTTATAGTCAGTAATATGAAAGTAAAAATAGTTCAATTGAATTAGAATTATTAACATTCGGTGTTCGCTTCTCCTGGAAGAATTCTTTCTACGTCAAGTATCTTTAAAGGCCAAAGAGTCGTCTTACCTACGCGCCTGATAAACCGCAAGTATGCTAAGCAAAACCATCCCGCGCGCAACAAACTTTCTTTGTTGCACCAAGTAGAAGCACTTTCTACTTTTTGAAACAAAGACATTTGTTGCACGCAGGGTGGTGATGCAAGCACGATTTCTCTGCAAGCTGCAGAGCAACAATGTTGCACTAAATGTTGCACGATTTTGTTGCCCGTATTACAGCACGTTAATTGCCACATTAATCTGTGTCAGTCAGTGTTTTTTGATTTAACAATTTCTCAATAACTATAGACCCTTTTAACGAAGTTGTCAAGACGCCACTGTGCTCTTTCCTATCGTTAGAGAGTTCAATTGTTTGTTTGTTTGCTTTGTTTGTTTGTCTGTCTGTCTGTCTGTCTGTCTGTCTGTCTGTCTGTCTGTCTGTCTGTCTGTCTGTCTGTCTGTCTGTCTGTCTGTCTGTTTGCATGTAGAAAAAAATAGGAAAACTTATTTCTGGAAACTTTTCAGTTTATAAGCCTATCAAGAAGGATTAGACGACTCGACGACTATTAACTCGTGTAGTTTTCCTAAATTAGTCTGGTTAAGTAAGAGGATTAGTCTTGTTAGAAAAGTCTTAGACGGATTCAGAAGCCAGAGCAATTACGTCCTCATAATACATTATTAGTTCACCTAAGGCGTACATCTACACTAATCTAGATAAATTCAAAAACGCACCTATATTGCTACGGTTAAGCCTTCTGTCTACACTAAAATGCGATTTATTTTGTCTAGCTAAGAAAACGCACGCGGTTTTAGTTTTAGCGAAAACGGACGGGAGAAAAAAGTGTATCAGTAACCACAGGCAGCCCAGGCTCATTTTCTGTGGCTAAAAGACAAGTAGCAAAGGGGGGAGGGGGTATATCAGGAAAAGGCAAAATAACGGCATAAATCGCTTCATGAGGGACGTATTTAAGGTTTGTGGACATTTATTAGTAAATTCATGAGATATTTATAAACTTTGCTACTTGTCTTGTGCAGTAACATAGCCTTGGGAGGAGGAATACAATATATGAATACATATACCGGCAGCGCACACTTGGAAAAATGCAAACTTTCCTCCATTTTTGTACCGGAAACACAAACAAACAACAAATCTAACGAAGATTTCTCAAATTAGCAAGCGATCGAATAGTAGTATTAGTCACCTAAAGAATGGTCGAGGCTTGCCTGCAGGCCTAGCGCGCGTCATCGTCTCGTCGTGCTAACAGAGTCTAAAATAAAATCCCGTTTCACAACAGTATCCGATCCTCTAACGAATGTACTATTGGTTTTCCATCTGTAGTTTTGAATATCATGACGTAACATGTTGGAATTCGATTCGTTTTCGTTTATTCTCCTAAGTGCATACTGTGAGCTCAGCTTGCAACGAACTAGCTCAGGTTTTAAGAGATTTTCATTTTCAAGCATTGAGCAACAAAAACCTCTCAGTCAAAAATAAGTGTTGTACAAAGCTAAAATAGTCTCTTTCAGAAAGGCTTTGCTACTTTGCTACTAAGGCCGTTTGTAGTTAGTTTTGGTTAATAAAAATCGAATTTAATTGTTAATCCAAATAGAAAATTTGAATCCAAAATGAGGGTTAGGCCTCCAGTCACTCATTTGTCATATATTTTCTTTACATTCTGCTTGAAAGTTGCTAGATTTAAATAAAAATACAGGATAACAACTTTGTACAATTCTAAAGGTATTTGATCAGTTTCGAGCTGGTAAAAATAAAATTTGAGTGTATCCAAAACAAAAATTTGAATTAAGACTTGCAAGAAGCAGGGCTAGTTTTTTGCACGTTATTACTCGATATTAGAAAAAATCTCCTCTTAAAACGTCCACGCTAATCCTAATTAATTTGAACCATTTTTTTCTCCGTTTTCACTCTCTACACTGAATTAAAAACTGCGTTTCCACATAACGCCGTGTTAGTGTTGACAGAAGGCCTAGCCGTAGCAAAAAACATGCAAATTTATCAGGATTGTGGACACATATAGCCCTATTCGTAACAAACTCATTTGTATGTAATTTGCCGTCATAACTTTTAACTTACTCGTCGTAATACGATTCCTTCTGTGTTGTACTCACTTACAAGCACATAAGCTGATCATTTGAAGAGTCCACCTGCAGTTAGCTGTAAGCTCTGTCTAAGTTTATACGATTGCCACCTACAAGATTCTTGGATTTTATAAAAGGCACTACTCAACCGGAATAGAAGAATTAGGTTAATTGAAATTGTGATTAAACTCCCACCACACGCAAGGCAATGGTATTCTTATCCATCAAATTGACAATTTGTTTTGGTTTGGCTTAGTAGAAAAGCTAAAGTTGCCGGATAATCTCCCGCAGTAGATTCATTAGTGTATCTTTTTGTGTACTACCGGAATCTAACACAGCCTGTGAGTCGCAATTCAGAGGTCTTTATTAAACCAATTATAAAAGGTCTAGAAATAGAATGCTTAAAAATATTATTGAACAAAAGGCCTCAAAAAGGCTCATCCTCGACCTTATTCACCAAAGATTATCATTTGCTGATGTTAAAATTCAAGCCTAAAGCCGGAAAGTGAGCCGGCTTTTACTCATACTCCTTGTCGGTCTAGTTGAGTGGGCTTTAGGCTTCGGGTACGCGGGCAAACGTTTTGAAAGAGATGTGTAAAAAGCTTGCTGGCTGCTCTTGTTTTGATGGAACAGATAATGAAAAATGGCGTTAAACAGATTGCGGTATATGGAGCTAGGGCTTGCTTATTGTTCTTGCTTTGTGCGTGCTTTTGAAAGTTAATGAAAATGCGGCATGGAGAACCTGCTCATTGTTCAGTTTTTGTGCAAACTTTAAGGAATGGATACTCAAAATAACAATGAAAAATAATGATCAGAAGACCTGTTTGTCGTTCATGTTTTGCAATGATAAATTGAAAGCTTAAAGATGTAGAAAAATGGCAGGCTTAGAAGGATAAACTCTTACGTCTGACTGGAAAGGATTGCAGGATGAAATCACGAAAATAGCAGAGTCCTCAGGGAATTTTGGGACATTGTAGAAAGTCTTGATTATAATCCACAAAACAACACTCTTATTACATATATCCAAACAAACGTACTTCTGTTTACATGAGGTTTTTGTTTTCATGTAATTAAAGTTAAAAATGACAGCCTATGGTCAGGCAGCAGACATTTTTCCTAGCCTTTACCCCGAGGCGTCTTTACATAGGAAACGTTTTTTGCTATATATATATATAACTTTATTTGCTTTAGTGTTAAGCTATGTTGCATAACTACGACAAAAACCCACATTAAAGAAATTGAGGATTAAGATCCCCTAGGCTGAGAAGTGAGCAATTTAATACCATGCATATACATATAAGGACCAGACATACTATTTATAAGAACCATTTCAGCCTGTCACAGAAAATCACGGGGTTTTTTAATGCTTTTTTACTGGTATTAATAATTTTCAAAGGTAAAAAAGTTTTGATGAACTGATTAATCATAATTACCAAATGAACGTAGAGGCACCAATGAAATAATGCACTTGAGGTATACGATTACAGTTTTATTCTAAACATGTTTTGTCAAATGCCATCTTCAGTATAATGTAGTTTTGGTGTAGTATTTATAGGTCACCTGATTGTCATAGTTTTGACTTTAACACTTTGTCGTGAATTATTCAGCAAGATTTATTTTGCGAAAATGTACGTGGGATTTTCCATCAGCCATTTTATTATTACCTACGTTTACTAGAAATGTCTAATCTAGATTTCTGTACTGCAGATCTATTACCGGATCTAAGCAAATGTTTTTGATAAAAGAAGTAAAGATAACTCAAGAACCTCAAGAATATAAGATTCCTTAATTGCATGGCGGTGCGGAAAGCTTAGTTTTAAAACTTTCTTTCCGCGCTATTAGTAAAAGATTTTAATCGTTGATATTTTTGTAGTCAAAGTCTTATTGGTGCCTATCAGCAGCTCTGATTCTGATCGATTATTAAGTCATTAAGCTTTTTCGATGGCTGGATAACGATGTTCTTTGAGAACTATCGCAAATTTACGCACAAAAGATATTGCGGTTTCTATCAATTGTTACTTTGATAAAATGGTATGAAACCACATCAAACTTAACCTTGATTCATCACGAAAGGGTGTTTAAAACGCCCTAAGGAATAGAGGGAGGGGAGATAAATTCAACAAGGTCGAAGCCCTTACCGTATTTATTCGTTTTGCTCATTTTTTGGGTTTCTGATGCGGCGCTTATTCGGGGATGGCGCTAATTCGAGGGCGGCTATTATTAAGAAATCATAAGGCTCATAAATGATTTAATAAGTAAAGCAAATGTTAACAACACCATAAACGTGCTTCAAATGTACAAAACCTCTATTGTTGCACAATTTCAACGTACTTGTTCATGGTTCAAGATGACAGTCTGGTGGAAGTCTTTCGAATAAGCGCCGCACTGTGTGAACAAATGCGGCGCTTATTTCACGATTTTGCCCTTAGGTGCGGCGTTTAATCGAGAGCGGCGGTAACACAAGTAAATACGGTATGCTTTTATGTACCATTAATATTTTTGTAGAGAGAAGTTGAAGCCTTTTTAAAAAGATCACGAGTGATGCTTTTACAACACATCTGAACGCAATGCAGGACTATTGTTAAATTTTCTGTTCAAACGATGATAATTACGGGTGCCGTGCTGAAGATGATGCGCGTGCGCAGAACTGGGGGTTCGGTGCCATAAATAGGGTGTCTTGTAGATCAGGATTTAAGATGCGTTATATTTTAGACGTGAATGAGCTTTTATCATGTAATTCCAAAAGTCACAGTACAGAAATATAATTACCATAGCTGGAAAGAGCACGTCAAAATTAGTAAAACTGTGAAGTTTGAATGAAGTAACTATCAAACTCACGAAGATATGAATTTTCCGAAATCGAAATTTTGTATGAAAACATTCGCTGGTAGGCAAGAGATGCCTACCAGCAAAGGTTTTCTTACAAATTCACTCTTTTCAAAAATTCATATTCTCGCGAGTTTTGGATTTAATTCCTTCAAACTTCACTGTCTTGCTAATTTTAACATGCTCTTTCCAGCTATGGTAATTCTTTTTCTGTTCTACGAATTTAAAAATACCTGATAAAAGCTCATTGATAAGAAACTACTGATCTCTCTGTATAAACGACACTCGGCTAAGCCGCGATCAGAATAACAACAGATCAGAATTCTGTTCCTCGTTGATTCGATATGTACACCTTTTTCAAAAAAGGTTGTCGTATGAGAGCTCTCAAGCCCACGCGACTAGACCGAAAAGGAGTATGGGTAGTAGCAAAACTTCACTTCTTTTCCGCTTTGGTATTGACTTTAGCATCAATAAGTAAAGTTCTGTATAAGGTCAGAGCAAGCTGAATTTGAGTAATTATGTGGGATTTTTGTGATTTTATGACTTTAGCAATTTCCTCCCATACTCCCTTTCGGGTGAGTCGCGTAGGCTTGATACCGCCAATGTTTATCAATATATTTCAAGTTGAAATAGGTGTATATTGCACTAAAACTTGCCGTATATACGGAAAGGTGCACGTTAAGTCGCTTGTAAGATAATACGCGTCTTATTTTCGTTCGTATAAATGGTCCTAATGGCTCAAAGAGCTTACAGTCATGCATTACGAGGAAGCTAGATCAGATAGACGATAAGTGACTGATACTGACTATTGAGAATTTAATGGGCAACGCAATTCCTTCCCCTGTTCTAACAAGGAAGCATCAGAATCGGCGGTTTGATCCTCAGGTGCCTTAGCGACACTATAGTTTCTCATATTCCTTAGCAACGGTAGTTTATTTACAACATTCTTTATCAATGGCGGTTTGGTCATGATATGCTTTGCTTTTGATCATAATGTGCCTGATGCGCCTTAGCAGTGGTTTTTAATGATGTTTTTAATGATGCCTTAGCAACGATTTCTTGCTTATTATAAGTCTTAGCAACGATTTTTTGTTTATAATACCCGTTATTGGAACTAGTCTCTGTAGGTTATCCCTGTTGGCATTTGATCAACAAATCTTGTAAATAAAATAATATAAATAGAATAATACGCCTTAGCAACGATTATTTATACAATAGGCCTTAGCAACTAATGGTTTAAAACCACAACTTCAAAGTGTTTCATCATGAATGGTACAATTGTTTATAGCAATTGATGGATGTATGTGATTTGCAAATTGCAGATCGTTCTAATCGAATTATGGTGCCCAATCCCCCTCCCCTTTCGACATACAGGATATTAAGTGTGATCAAATATGGTTGACAGTAAGACAGAGAATATGATTAATGTGGTCTTAGTTTGGTCGCTCGCATTTCTGTAAGCAAACAGGGAAAGGAGTTAATGGAAAAAGAACAATACGACCTGTCATGATATTTTACTGTTGCTTATAATGTTTACATTTATTCTCTCGCTTACCTTACTTTCTACCTTACTCTGTATTGGTTCTTACTTGATCATTTTGCTCTTTGAACTTTAAATGAATAAGAAAATGCAACATTAGCAGTGTTTACTCTAAGTTATGCTTGGAGTGAAACGTGTGTCCCTTTGCCAAAGAAATTTGGGGAAATTTGGTAATGAATACATTCTCTCCTTTAATATCTTTTGTTAACGTTTTATGTCATTTGCTTTTTCATTTCACAAGTGTTGTTGTTGTTGTTGTTGTTGTTGTTATTTTCTCAAATACAGCATCAAGTGCATCAAGTTAGTGAAAATCAGGAACACCACTGACGCGCCATTTACGCGCTTGAAATGGGAGCACTGATGGATAGAGGGGGTAGAGGGCGCACCTTCGAAAGCTTTAAACACGAACCACTAGCTCGAGAGGATTGGGCAACCACTCCCAATCTCTTTGAATGTAATTATTTTTACCTTTTGATTTGCGACAGTAACGTTAAAAATGCATGGTTTGCGCAAAAATTCAGGCTAGAATGAACAGTGATTATGGTAAAACGTTATTGTAAACATAATCTACGTTTAGTTTAATTAAATAGGCTAACTTTCCTGCGCATTGAAGTTTAAAGCAGGTCAGAAAAGTGTATAATTTCTCCAAAACTAACTGCGTGATCCGTGATGCGCGAAAATTAGCTGCGCGCATGATGCGCGACTGGGCTCGCGCGCGCGTGATGCGTGATTTGGCGTTTTGAAAAAAATACGTTTATATATTATTCTTGATATTTATAAAGCTTTCGATTAGTTTATCTACATGTTATGTGGAACACTTTATAGACCGCTCGATAAGTTAAAGTTAGTGTATACAATTTGTTAATACAAAACACTGTTTCATTAACTCTGGTCTTACCATAAGCTCCTCGAAAGTTCCTTGAAGCTAGAGCTCATGCAATACATGGACAATCCAATCAGTACCAGTCGTTTTACCTTAACTATAGCAAACGAGAACCTTGCTCCTTTTCGTTTTTGCTAAATGGTTAATCTTACAAACACTCGTATATCTGATCAAGACTAAGTGTCTTATGTTATGCTTACTGATTTCCGTGTTCAGCTAATCTAATATCCTTAGTGTCAAATTACGATTTTCAGTTCCGCTCCAGGAAAATATCTAATATTACACGTAAGTAGGTCACAGAAATATCCTTTGTGTTGCCCTACTGCAACTGGCAGCTGTCGGATTCAAATTAGACAGAATTTATGAAATAAAAAGTGGCTGACAGCTTTGCTTGAAAAACATTTTTAGATGCGTCTGAAAGACGGGACAATGTTTGTGTTAGAAATGGCTGCGTAAACTGTACAGAAGTAATAAAAATGTTAAACAAATGAGATTATCTTGCTTTGCACGATTTTGCAACGGAAGAAGATACGATCTCCAGGATTCACTTTCGAAAATGATTTGTGGCTATCGTCTTTGTGAAAACAGTGTTCGCAAAGTGAGATCGACAACGAAATTCCGAGCTAGGTTTTTTCCTTATTTGTGAGCCAAACGCCTGGATGTCAAACTTTAGTTTTGTGTTTGTGTTACAAGGTTGACTCGTTAGGTTCTGTTTTATGAAGGCGAGTTGCCCTGGTCGTCGGGGAAACTCTGTTCTCTTGGTACACTATCTCATCTACCATCTGGCCTTAATCAGGGCATAAGACAGTGTTGCAGTGTTGAGCCGATTTTCTTACTCGACTCGAAAATCTCGATTTCAAAGTTTTGTCGGCATATTTTGAATGCCTCTAGAATTCACATATGTCCTTGATTTTCGACTGCTTGATGTTTGTCGTTAGTTAAAAACAACAATTATACCAAAAACAGTAACAATAACAAAAAAAATAACAGTAATAAAAATAACAACAATAAGAACGATAGCAATAACAATAACAGAAACGATAACAATAACAACAAAAACAACAACATTAGCAATAAAAATAACAATAACAATAACAACAAAAACGATAACAATAACAACAATAACAACATTAGCAATAAAGATAACAACAATAAGAACAATAGCAATAACAATAACAGAAACGATAACAATAACAATAACAACAAAAACAACATTAGCAATAAAAATAACACCAACAATAACTAAAAACGATAGCAATAACAACAATATCAAAAACAACAAAAATAACAATAATGACAAAAACAAATTACGTTGCGATATATATTACCTAGAACCTACCTAATATATAAAAAATCGAAAAAAAAATATGGATATAGGAATATGTGTACGTGGGCGGTGTTAAAACAAAATTTTATAGCAGTATTATTCAATTACAATCTCAAAGTGTTTTCAAAGATGCTCCAATATTGAGAACGAGCAAATTCTATACCTTTAAGAATGATTGTTTCTCACCTATTGTTTGCTTCTGTGGGGAGTTAGGTTTTGTAATAAACTGCTACCTTCATATTAAATTGATGTTAACAAACCTTAGTGTTGGTTAATGGGATTACAAGATTGCAAAAATTTCAATTAGTATATCGTAAACTAAAGTCGATTTTGTTTCATTGTTTAATCCAGCTTTATTTTTCCGACTGTCACGTTCGTTGTATGTCAGTCAAGGCTGGAAAAAGGCGCGCGCGCTCTGAGAGGAAAATTAAATTTCTTGAGGAAAGCTCTGAATGTCAAATATAGCATTACAATTATATTGTTACAATATTTATCAAGAAAGTCCTTTTCTGTTGTATTTATGTGTGACTAGATTGGTTGCCTACTACGTTTTATGTCAGCAATATAAAACGGCCGCGCGTGTCTATGTAGGCTAGTCTATGAATTGTGCTCTAAACATCTTGGGAGATGTAAAGCACAAGAAAAGCAAGCTTAGGAATACGAGGAGTAGCCTAGTGTTTCTCTTGCTTTTCGAGTGCTCTACATCAACATCTTCCAGAGTGTCCTCTGATATTAGCACGGTCGCCAGCCAATCAGCGCGCGCGTTATATCTCAAATATTTCATAATGATAAAAGAATAGAGATTTTTTTATATTTTATGCCATGTTTTTTCATATACAGCTATTCTCAAAAAGTTTCTCCATACTAAATACTCATTAAAGACAATTCATGTGAACAACAAGAAAATAGCTTTATCCTTGCAAATATTGCGATCTCTTGTTGTATTTCCCTTTAATGCGTCTACAGTCGATCTTGAGGTGTTTTTTATAAGATACCAAATACTTGTGTCAAATTATAAGATATATTGCTGGCTTTCTACCATTCCCCTGACCCCTGACAATGAAAATATAAAAGGAACACTTGGGATAAATTTTGTTGGAATTCATCTAAGATGGCTGCCGTGACGTCACATGCAACCCATCGGTGGAATATATTACATGGGCGCACGGAGATATGGATTTTATCTTGGAGTGTTCCATCATGAGGTGATATCTTATGAGTGAGCGCAGCAAACGAGTAAGATATTCTGGAATAAACAAGTTCAACTACGTTTTCTTTTTTGATTCTCTGCCAAGCTTTCGAACAAAATTGTCCATCTTCAGGGCAATGATGGAATGATGTTATTTGCGCGAGCTATTTGTAACAGCTTTCTCCACGGTATTTTTTCCCAAAAAGGGCTAATTTATTTTACTTCGAAGAGCGGGAGTGGTTGCCCAATTTCCCCGAGCTAGGGGCTCTTGTTTAAGCTTTCGAAGGTGTGCTCCCTAACCGTCAGTACTCGGGACCTCTCGCACCGAAGGCCGCGCACTAACCAAGTCCTTTTAAAATTGTATTTCAAAGAACAAGTTATATATGGCGATAAAACATACAGAATTTTCGCTTCATATGCCCTTATAAAAGACGAAGAAGAAGAACAGGAGGTAAAGCAGGAAGACTATAAAGTGCGTGCATTTGTTTAAGGAAGTGTTCGTGAAGCTACTTAAGCAATATATATAATAAGACTATAATAAGAATCAGTAGAAAGTGCGCTGTCCATGTCGTTTTGAACTAACATCGGGAATTTAAATAACTGTTAAAATAAAAAACTTAGAAACTCAGAGTCCTCATAACACGTTCTGTAAGCGTGATGAAGGAGTACCGATCATTAACGCTTATGTAGACTTTTTGTTTGTTTGTTCGTCTGTTTGTTTGTTACAAGCTTGTGTGAAGTCAGGAGCAGAATGAATCCCTTCGTCTGACAGCTCACGTGTTGTGCTGCCCTTAGGGGGGGGGGGGGTGTCACTCAAATTGCTGTTACCCTAATGCCCCACCCCGACCTCACATGTATGCTCCTACACAATGATCTAAAATTACAACAATTACATAATGCCTCTAGATACAATACAGCCAAGAGAAAACAATCACGTATTACTGGAAAAGCTCAATTGTGAACTGAATTTAGACTGATTTCTTTGCCGCCCCTTTTTAATTTGTAGTTTTTGTTAAAAGGAGTGTTCTCATTAATGTTACACTATAACAATTGGTGCACTGGGAATAGATTGCTGCTCAAGGCATTTGAAACTTATAGTTAACTCACTTATTACCACGGTTTTTGTGAAAGAGTTCCGGCCCGGGGGGGGGGGGGGGGGGTACTTGACCAGTATTTGAGTAGAGATGTTCCGCTGGGATCCCAACGGTTACCCTGTTTATGACAGAAAAATTCAAAATACCATACCCTGTTTATGACAAAGTATAATAATTGCAGAATGTAATGTACTTATTTGTTTGTAATGTAGATGAGTTTCATAACGAGTTTTTCGCGATCGTGATCGAACAACGATAAATAAGGCTTCTAGACTGATCGTTGCCGTTGTGGCTAGCTAACGACTAAGGTTGATGAGAAAGCTGCTACCCTGAAAATGACAAGAAGCTCAAAAAATTGCAAAAAGGATATCCTGTTTATGACAGGGAACTCGAAAAACCATACCCTGTTCAGCGGATCATCCCCGTATAGTAAATATATTGGAATACCCCCACCCCCCCACCCCCCCGGGAGTTTCGGGTTGCCTAGATTCTTGTGATTACTATATGCCAACTCAAGCCTCAGTTCTCTCACTTTCCAGACATGCAATCACGCCCGGCCGCAAATTTGGGATAATTTACGACTCGAAATACTCTCGTTAAGATTTGTTCATTCTTTCCCCGGAACCTCACTTTGGATTGCTTTGTGTGTGATCATGTACTCAACCTGAAATATCCCAAGTGTACTATTTTTGAAATACATCCTTCTATCATAACATAAGAGCTTCTATATTTAATTGAACACCCACTCTACCGCCATCAAGCAGTATAGGGACAAGAGAAGAGTGTATCCACTGACGAGTTATCTTGAAGAATATAATTTCAATTTTCGTGCCACGTCTATATAAGCATAACTACGATTTAATGCGTGCTGACTGATTAATGTGCATCCAAAACTCTGACGTGATCACGCAGTATTTTTATTAGAATCACTACAAATTACTTTATTTTTTAATCTATAAACGAAGTATTATGCTCGGCTAAGTTGTAAAAGACTCTAAAGAAGCTGTATGCCTTGTGCGACTCTTACGGCGGTTCTCTTGTGCTTAGCAGCCTCCCGCGTGCATCTATAAGTCAATAGACGCACGCTGAGTTTCGATCATTTGGTAAATTTCACTGCACGCGGAATCAACATGGAATGTCTTAAGATACTACTCGGCTAGTACCTTGAAAAAAGAAAAGTTTAACACTCAATATACTTTGAGCAAGACCTTAATTGTCAGCATTAAGGGCCCGCTCACATGAGAGAGGGTGCCCCTATGTAGTAGGGAGAACTCTTTTGTTTTGTGTCCTCCAGGGAAAAGAAAACAAAAGAGTTATTCCTACTACATAGGGGCACCCTCTCTCATGTGAACGGGCTCGGCCCTAAGTTTGCTAATATTATTGATTTACATAATCCCTAATTTTTTTCGTTTGCGTCGAACGAACACAAAGAAAGGACTCGCATTGGGTACGCATTGGTACGCATTGTAAGCTTTAGGTTCTCCTACCTTTAAATTACCTGATAGACCATTTAAAGGAATTCGGCCGTTTTCAAGGTTTATAAGCTTCCGTGCTTACAGCAGAGTCCGAGAGAGAATGAAGATTACTGATTGGGATCAACACTTTAAACTAATTAAGATTTTGAGACGGAAATACCATACAATATTGACGGATAGTTAGGAGAAAATATATTCCGTATTGGACCGATTCGCGCAGCGACGGAGCCTAGTATGTGAATATATTTTCTCCCCAACGCTGTCAATATTTTGTTGTATTGCCGTATCAAATCACAATTAGTTTTGTATCGCAATTTTGAAGGTCTTTTGACAAAATAAAAACCAGGAAAAATCATCCGTTTTCGTTGATTGAAAACAAAATTCTCCGTAAAAGCGCGCTCTGACGTCATCATCATGCTATCAAGCGCGCGCTCAAAATTTTTCTGTCAGATTATTTTGTGTTTTCCTTCAGAAAACTCCTCATTTTCTCATACTTTCGTACTAAATATTGCTTGAGAAGGTAGCTGAATGTTTTCTTTATCAATTAAAATTGAAATGAATGAAAATTTGGTCGAAAAACCTCACGAAATTTCGCACGGTCATTTTGAGACGTCAATACTGTAAAATATTAACGTTTCAAAATAAATGAAAGTGATTAAGCATTCGAGATACTTAAAAGAAATGCCAAGTGACTTGTTTGAAGGAGGAGGCTTTAGTTTTAACCACGTTTTTTAACAAGATTATAGCTCTAAACAAGTCACTTAATGAAATGAATGGAACTAAATGTAATTCCAGATATCTATCAGTCAAAATTTGATAGGATTAAAGCAATGTTTCCTATTGATAAACGAGCATGTATTACTGACATACACAAACGACATGTGATAATGGACCAGCCGTCAAAAATAGGGAAAATTAAGTAAAAATTGTCTTATAAAAATGAAGGGCAAATAACCTTTTCATTGAAAAAAAATGACAGGTGACTGTGATCCAACTAACTTATCAAAAGCTTGATTTTGTCGGCCAGGTTCTAAATAACTACATTCAGCTGATGGCTTTACAATCAGCCAAGTTCCACATTATTTATGCCTCTATATATCTCTAACTGACCAAGTCTGAAGACGACTACTTTGTTATTTAATATGATTAATTTTGGTCAACTAATTAATGCACAAGATTCCTCGATATATCTACTAAGTAACCAAGCCTCCATTGGACACTTGAGTGCGTGCGCACGACTTTATATTTTGGACGGGGGTGATCGTCGTACCTTTTAGGGAGTTAAATTCATGGAAATCGGTACCAGATTGAGATTTTGTACGTTTTAATGGTACCTTTTAGGGATGGAAATGAAAACTAAAACTGATATGAGTGCCACCCCTTTCTATCTTCAAGAATCAATTTATTCATTATTTACTGACAGCAGCAACAACAGTGAACTTTACAAACGTCAGACGCAGTTATTTCATTAATGTAGGTGTAAAGATGAGCGGTAATCCTTGTCAGTTGAATTAATTTTTATGCTGTTCAGTTGTATGAAAGCAATGGCCCTTAAAGTGCCATTATGAAAAATATACCTTTCTGACTTTCATGAAAGTTATGGTCGTAAGAACTGGGCGACCGTATTTTCTGCGGCAGTTTCATTTTCTTCGCATCAGAATGTTTTGATTTTCAAACAGACAATACATAAACGTTTGGAAAACCTCCTTAAAAATAAAATGCACAAGAACTCTGTTTACATACATACATACTTTATTAACGTGGAAGATACACTTAGCTATAAGCTAGTTTCCAGGTACTCCACAACAAAATGAAATAAAATAAATTAAATATAATCTTTGAAACAAAGTTTTTTCTTTGTTTCATTGAAACAAAGTTTCTTTTGTGGTAAAAGATTTCATCCAATCATAAGCGTTCAAAGTAATAGCAAATTAAGCGTTTTCAAATTGTTATGTTTTCCACAAACATTTTGCAATATTAATTTCAGCCAACCCGTTTCATAAAAGGGAATCAGACATTTAGATAAGATAAAAATGAATTTGCTACCTTATTGAACTTTCATTCACTGCAACAAAAGAGTGAAAATGCTGTAAATCGCAATTCGGAACATTTATCTAACGTTTAGCGCGATATAGTGAATTTCGCAAAGCTCGCCTTAGTCCCTCTCGGAATAGTACTATCTGTAGCCAGGTCATGAGCATGTTTTACAAAATATCTCGCAAACGAGCGTGTTGATCCCAATTTTTACTTCATAACTCGCTTCATTTTAACATTTTACATCATATATTAAAAATTTACACGTTTTCAGTAGAAATTTGTTCGTGTGACGGACAGAAAAGCGTGCGCTCTCTGGTCATTTTATTTTGAAAACAATTATAGCCAAAAAGGTCTTTTTAGCTTAATAAAGTAAAGTTTTTCTATGTTTTATTCTTTCGCATTAGTACCTCAAACTATATTCAAAATAACAAAGTTTCAGCAAATTTTCATTACGAGAACAAATACTGACAAATCACCTTAAAACGCTGTTATTTTATTTTTTGCTCGTCTCGTATCGGCGCGAGCCAAAATACGTTGATCGTTATTTTCCGCAATGATTTTGCACAATACAGGGTATGTTAGAGCAGATTTCGTATGAGTGTGAAAACGGCACCGCCCGGTCTTGGCACGGTTTACGGCAGGAACTTCAAATGTTTTATAATTATCACGGCACTGACAAGGACTTCGTAGATAACGCCATTGCGAGGCCAATTACAGAGAGAATTGTAGCGTGTAAGAGTGTCTTTACTCGAAGCATTATACCTTAATTCGTTGCTTGGCAATATTTACCGTTCTTATTATACTAGACGAGAAGACAACCAGACAGTGTGGCAACTGTTTTGAGGTTCCGTGATTTCTGGTGCCTATTAGAAATTATATGGCGCCAGCCCTTGGGCACCATAATGTAATTGGCCAATTAATGGGAGTGCTTAACTGAACATGAAAATTAATGGTTGATTACGAGTAGTAAATCAATGCAAAGCATTCGTTTAATAGAGGGTGGTTGTCTAATAGAAGTATTTACTCATGAAGATTCTAGTGTCAGTGATTAAAAGGTTGATTGTCTATTAAAGGCTGGTTCTTGTTTCATGTAAAGTAATGCAAAGTGTTTGTTTAATGGTTATCTTATGGAGGTGGTCACTCATGGAAGTTCTGTTGTATTTAAAAAGCGTTCGTTTACGGTTGCCTAATAGAGGTTGTTACTTATTGCATAGAAAACATTGAAAATGAAATAAGAAAATGACAACTAGTAATATGATCAGCTTAGGTCTGCACAATATTTTTATTCTATATACACTTATTTCAAAAAACGTTGTCGCTGTTCCGAGCAACAAGCGTCAAGCCAAGACCGAAATGAGTGCTGATTTTGTTTGTAATGTATTCAAATCAGATTCGTTTCTATTGAACTAATTACAAAATGTGAGCATTTTTAAGTCCTTGTTAGAATACCGCAGTCGATTCTTTTGATAACAAGTCAAAAGATTTGAATACATTATAATTATTAGCAGCACAAAACCAGCATTCATTTCGGGCTTGCCTAGACGCTTGATACTTTGAACTGTGACAACGATTTTTGAAATAAGTGTAGATCTATCATATCATCCTCAATAACTAGTATAGATCGTGAATATTATAATTATCGATTACCGTCCGCGCCATCCCGATTTTCTAGCTAAACCATCACTGATCTACTGCAGACAACAAATTGAATCAAGTGGAAGATGTAATATGAAATCAGTAAAAGAAAGCCAGCTATAGTATCGATTCATCTTCGGAACACTGGACGACACCCCATGGAAAAGCAACAACACCCATCCAGTAAGGCGCTACCCTTAGATCAATATTCACATTAGAATTTTCAGAAAACCAACGTCGTTTTGGTATAAAACAAATAAGCGAAAGAAACGATAAGGCGTTACCTTTCTGAGTCAGGCCTGTCAAACGCTGATCTAAGCTTTTTTGATCGCATTTCTGTGTTTTTCTTTTAGCTGTTCTTCATACGTACACGCACTGGCTTCTTGGTACGTTCTTTGTAAATGTAGAACGAACAAAACGTAAAACTGAATTTCCAAGTTGTGTTTTAAACCTGCGTCGTGACTGGTCCAAAAACAATTGCAATAGCTTCTTCTTCTCTTTGATAATAAACCGGCGCCCATTTGTTGCTATGATTACGATAAAAAGTATCTATTCAAAAGGGGTGGTTTTTGCCTTGTTGTAAGTAGAAGTCTAATATAAATACAACTTGCCATACTGGCAGCTTTGCAGAGATGAATAACCCTATTGCTCTCGCCAAAATTGATATCTCTCTTGATATCTCTTGATACCTATGTTAATTTGGTTTTAGTATTGAACACAAGTGTCTCACTTGGCAAATTGGCACCGCTTGCTATGAGAATTGTATGAGGTGTTTAACATTAATATCAATGATAGATTATTCTCACAATAAACTATGCATGAATAGAGTAGATTCCGTATGACTGTGAAAGCGGCACCGCACGGACGTCACGGCACGGTTACGGCAGGAATTTCGAATGTTTTTATAGACATCACGGCACTAACACATCCTGACATGGTCACGGCACGGCGCGGTCCGTTTTACACACGTACGAAGACTGCTACGCAACTTCGTTCTTAAAGAAAATATCAGGTACGGTCGGTTGGGATGTATCACAGTTGGTTAGTGCGCCTTCTATACAAGAGGACCGAGTTCGATTCCCTGTAACCTCGCATCCTTGTTTCGGCTTCTTTCATTATGTATAGCTATAATTAGCTTTAACTGAAGTAATGATTCGAGTAAGACCTTAAGGCAAGCAAACGGCAAGGACTGCAGAAGGGTGCTAATAGCGATATTCAGTTTGACCCGTCCATCTCATTTGTTTAAACATGAAAATTTGCCATAACTTCAAATGTTAGCGGATTTGATTCCAATTTTATTTAATATCTGATTTCCTTTTCATGAAAGCTTTCCTGAGGTTTTTCTGTGTTGGGAACATGGAAGTGTCTCATGGCTATTGTTTTGCGCGCATATGATTGGACACAATCTTTTGGTACTAAAGAAACATTGTTTCAAAACATTTTTGCACATTTTATTTTAAAAATGTGTTACCCATAATTGTTGATGAATGATCAGTCTGAAATCCAAGACAATCTTATGTGGGAAAGTTGAAATTGCCGCAGAACGCTTGCTCTTACACACATTGTCACTTAAATTCCCATAGCACTTATGGAGATAGGAGAGAAAGGGCACACCCTTCAAATGCTTCATACACGAGCCTCTTGCCCGGGGGAATTGCGCAACCACTACCCGCGCTTTCGAAGTAAAATAAATTATCTTTCACCTTAACCTTGACATCTATAATGACGAGATGAGACGAAACCTCTTATGATCCTACTTAAAGTAATTACCAATTATCTAGTCACGAAATCAGAGCTTTCTGGCCATCTGGTAAATTCTGGAGACTATACATCTTCAGAATAAAGAATGAAAATCTGAAAATTCAACTCGAGAGCAAAATTAGGCTGCATGTGCGCATGATCAGTACATTACTTGTCTAGCGTTATATCGTCTTCCGCGCTGCGCTGTTTTAAGTTATTAATAAAGTAATGCAAAGAGCGTTTGCTAACTTTTCCCTAGCACTTTTGAATACTTCGTTAAATCCGTCTTTCTAATGAATTGTACATAATTGAATTTGGAAGAGTTTTTCGATGAAATGACTAAAAATATAATGCTTAGGTAAATATCTGTTACACTGGTGCAAAGTCTTTGATCTTGCCGACTTTCAGACAAATGAAACGAAACCACTTGAGGGCAGTTGCACTTATATTAATTGTCAAATGGCTTGTCATGAAATCTGGGCTTTTTAGTACATTATATATTAAGAGGTTATTACTATCACAAAAAAGTTGTGCAATACGGGTATATATTTGTACAAGTCATTATAGTATTTTCACGAGCCCGTAGGGCGACCAACATCAAGAAAAAAGAAAACAAACTTTACTTTGCTTTCTCCGTATTATACGGTTAAGCGCGCGATGCTCCGGTGCATCGTGTAGCAAGAAATTTGCGCGCATCAAACCGTGCGATAATACGGCTTTCAAAACCGTGTAATTCGCTTGCAAAGTTGTACGAGTTTTTGCCTTTATTAGCTAACAAATGCGCGCGTTCGCATAATAAAGTACATTATCATTAACATTGATATTCATTGGCGTGTCATTAATGGTCTTTACAAGACCCATATTGATAGCAGTTTTTATAACTGACATGGCTATCTTGTCAAAATATAAATATTTACTTTTTATAAGGGACTCAGACTGGCTCCCTTTTCCCCACCATCTGTTAACAAAGTTGCAATATATCTAACTAATCAAGTAATCTCTCCATCTCTCTCCCAATATGATAAATCGAATTACTTTGGTTTCTGCGTGTCATTTCGACGATGATAGCCTAAAGGTATCACAAAAGACACGATACGATACGATACGATACAACACGACACGATACGATACGATACAACACGACACGATACGATACGATACGATACCTGGAGTGTCTGCAGGAGCCCATCGTGTCTGCTTAATTATGCGGTTTTTATCTCAAAGAGTATCATACAAACTGACTTGTTAGAGACGTACTATGTTTTTCGGATAAACTCTAGACCACCAAAAGATGGCTAATAGTTAGAACTTACGCATATACGTAAAGTATACGTAAGGTATACGTAAGTATGCGTGAGGGTTAGGTAATGCGTACGTTAGGTAAACGCAAGTAGACATAAGGTGTACGTAATGTTTAGGTGTATCGGACGTTATATGTGAAGTGTAAGAACGGAATACGTAAGAGAAAATGAAAGTAAAATATATAATACAAATATATATAAAGGTCACCTATACCTTGAACGTGAAGGATTTTCTTCAAAATAGTTACGTAGTTTTGCGTGTCGTTGTTATAGTTGACGATAATTTTACGTGTTGTAGTCGCGTTAACTTTGTGGCTGATTCAATGTATATTAAACCGTTTTCATCACTGAGCTATTATTATACTTTTACAAAACATCTTGCAAAAGGAACCGCATACTTTAGGTATGGTATTTCCCCTACTTTATTCATCATAAGACAACAGTACGCACAGATGGCAAATTATAAAGGCGGTAAGTATGAAGGCGTGTAAGCCTCTAAGACGAAAAACACATTCGTAAAGCTTGATTATAAAAGATACGACTTCCTCAACCCGATTTAGATAAGATTATAAGAGAAACAAACATCTTCTACGATCAGCACTATTTATAACATTCAGTTTCTTATTTATAGTAAAGTTTCAAATCGGCTGGATTTTTTTCATGTTGAAGACACAACGAATGAATTGAAGTACTAGAATTTATCACAAATTGATACGTACGTTTGTATTGACGTAATATGTATGTATGCGTATCGATTTGTATCAAGGATTGCGTATCATGTCATATTGGTAAACAGTGTATCAAGAACAAAAATTGGTCCCTAAATTTTGTTATTATTTTGTTATAATCAACGTTTGGTATATATAAAGAATAAATAAAATGTAAATAAATAAATAAAATATTAACCTGAAGGAATGTGGTAAGACTTCATCGCGGATCAACTTCCACTGCTCTCGCCTTCATTCTTTCTATTGCGATATGATAAAGAATGCAATATTTTTTCGTCAGGAGTTTTCATTAAAACTCCCATATGAAAAACAAATACAAGTGTTTTTGTCGTCAAAGAAATATCTCAATATCTCCTTCGTTAGTTTGCTGAAAGGTTTTGATGATTTGCTTCGCGCTTATTTGATATCATGCATATATCATATGAATATCAATTTTGTTCTATATTTATATATTTAAGAATTATAAAGACTCAGTAAAACTACATACAAGAAAAGTTGTCTCTTACCTCAGTTTAGCTGCGTTCCTTATCAAGTTCACTTAACTGACCTGAAAAACACGATATGAGATAAGCTAAGATATTCATGGAGGCGATAGACATCCGGATTGGATTCAGCGAGTATGCGTAGACCTCAGAAATCCAATCATTCTGACGTACGTTTGCTTGCGTTGGGGTAATATTAAAGCAACAGCACTTCCGTTCCCTTCATATACTTCAAGACTTCAAACTTCATCTTGAAAAGCTTAAGGCCAATTTACAGCTCTGAAATTGAGTGATATAATTGGTATCTCAATTTGCGCAATTACGATGTTTATTTTAAGAAGGTATCTAAACAATGTTATCTTGGCTTAAATTAGGAGGGTGAACGGACACACGCTTTGATATGTTCGTTAATCTAATACCTATCAATCAGCTTGAGTTAGTAGGTGTTTTTATTTACTTTTACATCGAGAGACAAGAATACATTCCTAACCGCAAGTATTAGTTCTGGTATTGTTATAAATCATTAAAACGGTCAAAAACAATTTCTATTCTTTGGCTTGGTACCTTGGGTGAATGTTTTCCTATTTCTCATTTTCACTCATAGACACCCCGGTATATCCTAATGTATTACACCTTACCTCAAAACAAATAATATTCGACTGAACGAAAGGAGATTTGAAATGGGACAACAGTATATACGCCCAAAGAGGAGAGTTCTCTAACGTGCAAGTATTAATATAGATTACAATTACTGCACTATCTGGGACGACGTCTTGAGAAACCAATATTAAGTTCGAGATAATTGACGACAGTAATTAACGAAAGAACTGATCCCAAAGAAAAGAGTTTGTGTTCAAGATAGCGAGGTCAGAAATAGCTGAAACAAACATTACTACTGAAACGCGTTGTTGACAAAGAATTTTATCTGAATAAAAAGGGAAAAAATGATAGAAAGAAAAAGTACATGTGTGTGTGTTTCGTATGAGTAGACATTAGTGATGCCAGCAATAATTGCTCAAAAACAGAAGGTCAAATTAAAACGGAAACACATGATAACTGCTTTTGTAAAATAGAACACCAAATACCCAAACGTTAGAACATTTCCTGTAAATGCTCAAACATATTATGCAATTTTTTGCTGGTGGCAACTGAACTGGAGGATGATTTTTGGATTACATGAAAGACGATAAAGTTTTACCTGCTACCTTGCGGGCAACTGGTTTAAGCGCGAAACACATTGCACCTTTTTTCTGCATTGTACGTCGCGCGCAACAATTGCACCGTGTGTGTCTACTCCAGTGATGCTGCGCGCAACATTGCAGAACTGAAAAGTTGTAGAAGCAGTTCTGGATCCTAAATCTGCAACTGTTGCACAACTCGATGTTGTGCGCAATGTTGTAGAAAACTCGCAAGAAAATTTGTATCATGTCTCGGCATTTAGTTTTACGAAAAAATAAATGTTAATTCTAAACGTGCAATTTCTTATCTCAGAGTAATATTATAGCTTTAGAGTTTAATGGTCCATGTACAGCATATAATGAAATAAATCTGATTTTGCGGTCGAGTTTGAATTAAGTAATGGTCCTTTAAAAAGTTACCTATTTGCAATGTACCCAGAATTTCTGTCGTATTTAAACCCATCTATCTATTCATCTCAAATCTATCTCAAAAAGGAAATAATTCAATAAATAAAGAATAAAGATATGTGATTCCCTACAAAGTTATAGCAATTTTTCATGTTTTAACCAAAAAGGTGAAGGGTTTAAGCAATACCACAGCTAGCACCTTTCAGCATTCCATGTCATTCAGTGCTACCCTATACTTACTAGACGGATTACTAGTTACTTAAAATATACTAGCAGTTAAAAACTTCCTCGTCAAGAAACACAGTTACAATAGCAAAGTAATTTTTCAAGTGCGCTTAATACATTGCGGAGTTATGACGTCTGAAATCCCAAGCCGCTTTTTCGAAGTAGCGTTTGGTTGCGCAAATTTGGACATAAACTTAGTTGTGACGTCGATTTAAATCCCCAAAATAGTTTGCAGAGGAATAATAATAATAATGATAATACATGACATTTATATAGCGCCTATCCAAATTTGCTCAAGGCGCTTTACAAAATGACACAAAAACAGACCAAGGTAGAGAGATTATGTTAGCTTATAACGAATTACTACTCAAGCGAAAATGCTATCTTTCACGTAAACAAAAGTTGTAGCGATTTTTTTGCTTGACAAACCGCGCAAAATGCTTACATTGAACATAAGGCTAGGAATTAAGAAATGGAGGGAAAAAATCATTATAACGAATTATGCAAATTCTGTTTTCGTCATCTTAAGGCAACGTGACGAGTGAACAGTTATTTAAAAGCAACGAAATAGCAATTTGTTTAGTTAGTATTTCTTGTATAAAAATATTTTAAGAGTGTTTACAGGATATAGAGATGGTTGGTAAAGATATCCTTTCTCTATATCAACTAAATCTAGCTTCCCCCGTAGCCTGGAGGTCTTTAGCTTTGTGTGTGTGTGTTTGATGTCTAGTCGTACAAAGATTCAGATGGATGAGATAAATTGCTAGAAATTGCAAAATAGCGGTATTGCTGAATAAATAGGGAGCTTAAGCAGGAAACGTTTTTGTCAACACGGACGTTACACGTACGTTTTCGTTCATCTGTTCACCGTCATAGATGAGGTTGCTGTTCTTGGTAGAAGGTGAAAAAGCATTAACTGATCTTCTGCTTAACGAAAACGGACACATCATCTATGATGGCGAACAGATTAAGAAGAACGTACACTGCGGTGACGTCCGCGTTGACAAAAACGTCTCCTGCTTAAGCTCCCCAATAACCATCAAGATAACACATCAAAATATATATATCTCGATATAATAAACAAACAAAGAAACAAACAAATAATCAATTAATCAAACAAACAAACGGCAAACAAATCTGAAATAAACAAAGAAAAGAATATCAAACAAACAAGCAAACAAACAAATAATCAAACAAAACAAAAAACAAAAAAATTATCAACCAAACAAATAAGGAATAAACAGATGACGAAAAAGATGACGAACTAGTAAAGATGACGAACAAATAAATTACTCATGTAATTAATAAATGCATAAATAAATTACCAAACTAAGGAATAACCACATGAGATAAATAAACAAATTAACACTGAGACAGAAAAAAACAAATTAAACTATATAAATTCAAACTGGTCTTGCGATAAGTCGTAACTTTCCCACAATAACACCCCCTCCTCCCCTCGGGCCCTCCGGTCAGGAATACTTCCAAATTTCAATCTAAAAATTTCAAAATTGATTTTAAAGCCTTAGGTAGAAACAAAATTGATAAACGACAGTTAAACAATTCTACAATGAGAGAGAAGAGTAACTTAAACCACTAGATCCCCCTCCGTATATTTCAATCTAGAGATTTGCTCGAAATATCTAGAATTTTTTAGCCTCAGGTAGAAATAAACGACAGCTCATCATGTGAAACTAGTTCGCAAAGCTCTTAGCAAAAGTCTCCGTCAAAAGCATTCCTCAACTTAGCTATCGTAAAAATATCTTTCTTGCGTAATTTGTCTCCCGTCTTAACTATGCATGTCTACGTTTTTGGTGTTTTGTTCACGATCAAAAGTGAAGATTCGAAGGATTTTTGGTGGTTTACTCTTCGCTTCCCACGCGCGCGCGCACACACACACAAACAAAAACTAATAATAATAAAAACACACACACATACCACAACCAACAACAAATGTACATGTAAGAAAGTATAATTTGAGGCGACAGCTACAACACTCTCGTCGCAGAGACAGAGAGAGAGAGAGAGAGAGAGAGAGAGAGAGAAGGGGAAAGAGAGAGAGAAAGAGGGAAAGAAAATTAATAAATGGGTGGATGGATGGATGGATGGATGGATGGATGGATGGATGGATGGATAGATGGATAGATGGATGGATTAATGAACGAACGAATGAATGAATGGCTGAATGACTGACTGACTGAATGAATGACTAAATGACAAACTGAGAGAGAAAGGGAGTAAAGAACTGCTGTTTTAACTACAAGACTAATCATTAGTAGAGACGCTAGACGATTGAGCAGCAAATCCTAATCCAGAGTCAATGATTTATAACATTATCTATGTCCAGCTTTTAAAAATAACTGATTACGACTAAAACCACAGACTATTATCAAACATTTTAAGGTTGCCTTTTGGTTAGGTGTTTTTCAGCACTTTTATAAACAGATGCATAAAACATGAGTATCAATGTATACAGTCTTCAGTTTTGTCTTTTTAACTGGATAAGTAAAATTAAAAAGCCAAAAAATCATTTCTTATAATGAAAAAAATTACACAAATTATTTTTGTGAGCATTCATTGTTCAAAATTGTGGCATAAATGAAATGAGTGAATAAGTCCTGAGGCAATTGTCGCAAATGACATAGAAAAACAGTTATCTTTCTCTATAGAATTTCGTCTGCAGTCATTAAGCCCTTTTGAAGGGTAAAAAATGGACGAGGGATTTATGAGTAATTGAGAAGCCATGGCCAAATACAATAGATTGCTTTTTGAATCTTTTATATTTAAATTTTGAGCCTATATTCAAACTTACAAAGAAAGTGTTAGTTGGTAATCATAGTTAAATAAATGAAGAGTAGAGTGCATGAATCTGAAATTCAAATACAGGATAAAACTAAACGATTATTTTAAAGGGTTTCTAGGGTTCTCAGCTTAGCGGAAAATGGACTTAATCTGAAGGCAATTTCTGAAAGTATTTAACTGCACTCTACGCTTTAGAGACGTTTCATTCGAGGGAATGCTCTCGAAATTCTAATCTATCAATGCGCGGCGATTCCTTGTCGGTTTAAGGGGAAATAATATTCGGCAAGCCGTTTGTCAACGCATCTTCAGTTTTTAATTCATTCCCAAGGGCAATATATCAAAATCCAAATAATACCAAATTTATGAGTGGTTTGTTGAAAAGTTTAGATTAAAACAACTTTTAAAGTATCGAAGTTTTTCGATGTATTGAACTAAGGCAAATGTCGACGGGTGGTCCTCCTTCGTCAAGGCAAACGCTGATTTCACTAGGCGGCTTTAATAAATTGAAAGAAAATAAGAAAGGAAAGGCATACTTTTTTAGCAATTTAATTAAAAAGCCATCATAGGAAACTCAGTGTTTGTCTAGCTTGAGTATTTTTTCAATAGTCTGTTGAAAAGCAACATGTCAACAATTAAATTAAAATGATAGTCAAATAGACTTCACAATCAATTCTGTAATGTATGATCGCACAGACGTTCCGCCGAGAAAACATTTGTTTTTCTTTTCAATTCTTTTCCTTTTTTAACGCAATAAACTTTCTTCCTTTTGTTGATTCTTCAATTCGACGGTTACAGTTCTTTCCAGCAAAACAACTGTTTGTCCTGCTTACTCTACCAAACTGGCTTCTTGGAGCTGAACTAATACAATTTTCAGTGTAACAAGTTTAACTTGGGAAATATACGAACACATGAAACTTAACTTAATTTATTGTGTACCTACAGATTTTCTTACCTTATCAAAACGAACGAAAACAAAATGTCCCCGAGATGTTGCTCTGGAATATTATCTTGATAAGCAGATGCGCGGTCGAGACGAAGGAGTGTTTGTTGAAGGCGTTACTCCATCGACTACTCCACCGCACTCTCTAACTTAACCATATGCTCAGTTTACTCAACAAAGCTGCTTTGTAGCCAAGATAACCACAGTATGTTTTAACAGCAATGTTATCTCCCCGTCTAGTGATCTTATAAAGACTAGTGCTAGTCCTAGCGGGAAGGGCTATTAATTAAGCCTAGAGCAATCGTATTAAGTAAGTGTTGGCAACGGAGTGATAGCTGGGAAAATGAACATTGAATTTGACATTATAAGAAGTTGAAATTAATAAAACTTAAAACAACAACAATGTCAACAACAAAAACAACAACAACAACAACAAACGTGTGCGTAAAAGATTTGCATCCTTTTGCACAGCCTATTTGCTTTTTCAGTGTATATTCCAACATGTAGCTCCACTACTTGTTCTAATAAATGATTTTAAGGCCTCATTTATCAATAGTTTTCAACGCTATTACTGCTTATTGCCATTACAAAAAAATTCCTTTTAAAAGTTGTAAATCGAATACAAAAAAATCGACTAATCAGTGCTTGGTTTAATTCAGTCGTGCGTCCAGCCGTTTTCCCATCGTAATCAATTTCAGAATTTACGGGCTTACACAGGTGATGGCATTATGGTTGCTTGGCTACTAAGCCAGCAACTACAAAAAGCGCAAAATCAGTGAACGCTTAGAATGGCTCTAGCACGTCTTCTCTGCTCCGAGTATACGCAAAGTAACCCTTTGATTATACAAAGCAAAATAAATAAGTTGGGTTATATTATTCAATTTAGGTGGCCCGTGACTTATTGATTTTGCCAACTGACATGGGATTACATACACTAGATATGTACTTCCATGATTTATTTAGATTTATTTAACAAATTGAAGATAGTTTTCCATTGTCAGTACTCTTATTAATCATGGATGACGTCAAAAAATGTTCAAAACTAAAGTGGAACCACGAGCGCAGCAAGACAAACACTCGGCTACGCCTCGTGTTCCTAAGCTTGCTTTTCTCTTGCTCTACATCTTCCATCGTGTATATATCACAGTACAGTGACATGCGCGCGCGTTTTATATTCCTTAAATAGAATTTTTATAGAATTATTATCATGGTCAAAGGCAGCCGCCATATTGGTAAGTACTTGGTGTATGCAACACGTATCCTAGCCCTAGTGGATCAGGCTAGCCTGTGAACAGGCTCCGAGAAGGGAGGGGAGGGTAGGCAAATCTGACCAATCTGACTTGTCAAGACCAGCTTGAGTATCAGTCCCTTGGGGAGGGGGAGAGGAAAGGACGGAGAAAGAAGGGTTTCCCTTCTTCCCCCTCATTCCCCTTCCCCTCCCTTTAGAAAGTCTGATACTCAGGATATGCCAAGACCTATGTCTGTAAAAATATTTTTTGTTTTCTTACTGAGTCAGATCGTACGAGGCGGGGGTTGTAGGACCGTCAAGCAACTATGATATTAGTATCCACCAGCTTGTGGTCTATCACAAATCCTGCTTTCTGATTGGCTACTTTACTAGAGGACTATTCGTGATAGCCCATGGTTGAGAAAAGCGCCGGCTTTGAAAAGAACCCGGGGGGACTTCATTGTAAAAGGGTCGGATATGCTCGTCGGAAATTTTCAAAAATACCCCTAAAAGATACCGGAAGTCTTTTAAGGAAGGGCGTGGCTGGATACCAGCGATAACAAATTAATGAACTATGTTATTATGAACATAAAATCGGACGGTCGCCGACACGCTTTTGTTGGAGAAATCTCGTCCATTTGGGAACAAGATAATAAACAATTTAATAATGGGCTCTTGATACCCCAAAAAGATACCAGGAAATGCCAAAACTCTAAACTTCAAATTTAACAGCCTAAAAGATACTAAATTGCTGATTTTTACCCCTAAGAGATACGACGAGCATACACGATCTGCCCCCCCCCCCCCCCCCCCCAGAAGAAAAATCACTGCACTAGTGAGCGTACGTCTCCCTCTAATAACTCTCTTAAAACTCATCGGACGACAAAACAAGACTCATATCTGATAAATATAAGGATTGAAGTTTATTTTGACACAATATTCTGAATTTCAAGATGTAGAGCAATCAAGTAAAATCGCCAGGGAAAAGCACTACATTTGAGCTTGTTTGAAACCAACGGCCATTCGACCCTGACACAGGAAACCAAAACCACAAACTGAGAGGATGGTCCGCCTGTGGTCTTGGTCATCATCTGGCCATGCAGGAGCAAACAGTACAGAATTGCCCGAAGATTTGAAATTGATAACATTGACATAAATAGGTATGTATGATGGCATAATGCAGGAAATTACTGGTCAACACAATTTGTGAATGGTATCTTTCTGGCCCTTGTAGAAATCGCTACTAGAATGTAATCGTACGAATGTATAAGATAATAGAATACTAGATCAGAATACTATTACTAATAGCTAGAACTGCTTGCATTAACAATGAGTCAAACAACAACAACAAACACATGGCATATTCGTACGATTATATTAGTAATAGTATTCTGATCTAGTATTCTATTATCTTATACATTCGTACGATTACATTCTAGTTGTCCTCGGTTTAAGGAAATTCGATCATATTTCAGAAGGACTCAAATCGCTCAAATGGTTGAACATTGAAGACAAATTGCACCTAAATGACTGTATTATGACGCACCGCTCCAATATGAAGGCAAACCAACATCGGAAAGCTTTTCATACGACTTGTTAGGAAACACTTCCCAATGGACCACAAGTTCCACAGAGTCTTCAACACCAATACTATCAAGTTAAGTTACTGTTGCACCACCAACATGGCCAACATTATTAAGCAACATAATTCAAGCATCCTGAATGTCTCTCCCTCCAATCAGCCAAGAACGTGCAATTGCAGAGTTAAAAGTGAATGCCCTATGGACGGGAAGTGCCTAACCAAATGCATTGTATACAAAGCGGAAGTAGAGGCCAACAACCGTAAGCATGTCTACTACGGAGCTTCGGAAGGAGAATTCAAGACCCGATATAACAACCACACCAAGTCCTTTAGGTCAAGAAAATATTCCAACGAGTCTGAACTTTCCAAACACATATGGAAATTGAAGGACAACAACGCGAATTTCACCCTCAAGTGGAGCATCGCATCATTTGCATCACCATACAAGTGTGGTACAAGAAAGTGTGACCTTTGTCTATCCGAAAAAGTGGCCATTGTGAGAGCTGATCCAAAACTCTTGTTGAACAAAAGAACTGAATTAATCTCTAAATGCCGCCATAGAAATAAGTTCTTACTGCACAATGTAAAATAATTAGCCTCTAGGGAATTCTATAGATACCGAGTAATATATATTTGTTAAGATCATTGTAGCCTGAAGCCTGAAGATTGTGTAAACATGAAACTCTGAGTCGCTAAAAGCTACTGTGTCTCTTGCCTGTGTAACTATATATTAAGCTCTACGAAAGTACTGAGCCCTCTTCCACGTACTTCCCTCTTCCACAACCTTTCTGCAATCGAGTGTATATATATATATATATATATATATATATATATATATATATATATATATATATATATATATATATATATATATATATATATATATATATATATATATATATATATATATATATATATATATATATATATATATATACACTCGATTGCAGAAAGGTTGTAGTCTACATTTTACACAAATATCTAATTTATTCAGTATACTAATGAGATGCAATTTGTAAATACGCGATCACAACACCCAAAATATAGTTCTTGAATATCTGCTAGAGTTTAGAAAGACTAAAAATATATTTTGACAATCATTGCATGCAAGCAATGCCGATTTAAGCAGTATTTTGGGTTTTGCATCTCATTAGATATTTGTATATTTGTGTATTTTGCAGACTACAACCTTTCTGCAATCGAGTGTATATATATATATATATATATATATATATATATACACTCGATTGCAGAAAGGTTGTAGTCTACATTTTACACAAATATCTAATTTATTCAGTATACTAATGAGATGCAATTTGTAAATACGCGATCACAACACCCAAAATATAGTTCTTGAATATCTGCTAGAGTTTAGAAAGACTAAAAATATATTTTGACAATCATTGCATGCAAGCAATGCCGATTTAAGCAGTATTTTGGGTTTTGCATCTCATTAGATATTTGTATATTTGTGTGTTTGCAGACTACAACCTTTCTGCAATCGAGTGTATATATATATATATATATATATATATATATATATATATATATATAAATTACTGGGTAAGACTTCAATCAGTATGATTCATTGTTTTATTGCTACGAGCTTGTTTCGTATGGCCATCAAGGATGGCCACACTCATCAGGCAAGTTTCAATGAATGAGCGACCGTTATGGTGCTGGCAGTTTAAAACAGGATTATTTACAAGGTAGATTATATTACAGTGGTATTAATTTACATAATTTCTAAGTATGAATCTATTTCTGTGTTTACATTGGGTAGCTAGTTCGTTTCGTTTATTTAGGGAGCATAAGTGTTTTTTGCAGATTATTATAAATTTTTCACTTAAGCACAGGTTACATTTCTTGGTAATATTGGAGTATGGCTGGCATTGTTTTAGAATTTTCCATTTAATACTGTATCTCTTTTTTTTTTTTAGCCTCTAGGGAATTCTATAGATACCGAGTAATATATATTGCAAAAAACACGGAGCTGACGCCGCTACATTGAGTTTGATATCACTACTTGAAATTAGTTGTATTTGTATATATAAATAGATATATATTTAAAATATTAACAGTAACTGTAAGTAATACAATAATAATTAATATTAATTAATATTGTAGCTGAAAAGTATTTTTAAGGAGCACAATTAAGTATGTATGTACAAATTAAGGTTCAAATTTCGTAACTCATACATACATACATAATCTATATTTAAACATGATAACTAAATAAAGCCAAGAAGTTTGTGAGGTCAACTGTATACATAGAAATACAGACACATGTTTATACAGATGAACATTCACAATGTTGTTAATTGCATATACATGTAAATATCGAAATATAACTTGGATCTTTATGAGCAGAGGCAATACAGCATGAAAAAAAAAATCCATAATGCAGCCAATGGGATTCTTTGGTGTCCTCATTACATAACTTATATGGAAACCCATCAAAACCTATTGTTTTCTCTTTGCTCTGTATCAGCGAATTATACTGCGAACAAACCATAAAACTCACTGCATTATCTTTGATAATACTGTCATTAGCTTCATCAATAATAAACCATAATTACAGCCATAATATGGGGCCAGACTGGCACAAATTATTTAAGGTTATTGTCAGTGGCACCCTTGGTGGTCCAAACAATGTTAAAAACATTAGTTACATCTCTAATGGCAATGTCTTTAATCCATACATATCCATATAGACCAAAGTTTGAATTAAAAAGAAGTCTAACATAACATTTAATGTAGTAGGAAGACTGTATAAGTGGCTGTGATCTGGGGTAAAAATAAAAGGAATATGAATGGGTATTGTAAAATCTTATTCTAATCTAGTTTTAATGAAAGTTATTTTGATAAGAGAATGTGTGATTTTTCACTGGACCACAACAAAGGGGCCATAATAAGGTGGTTGTATTAATTAACAGGATGGACATATGGCAAGGTTGTACTGTACTATTTAGTGTGTTTGAAAAATCTAGGTGCACTATTCAATTATGATTCCTTCAACAATTTGCACCCTTAATGCCAAATTCCAGCTGCAAGCCAAAATTGTAGGATATCTTCTAAAGACTGAGCATGATTCGATGAGATGAGGGCTGATTGAATTTTGTTGGTTCTTTCCCTCTGACTCCAAGGTTTTATCTGAGATTATGGTTATTCATACTAGTTTTGTATAAGTACCATTGTTGTTGTTGTTGTTGTTGTTGTTGTTGTTGTTTGGTTTTGGTTTACACACCCTATCAGATGTGCCTACTAATACACTGACTAATTATTAACCTTTTTTGTTATTCTTTTTAGGTTTACAAGAATAGCAGTAAAGATGCATAAAGTCCTCAAGAACAAAGTCCTAAGGAATCGTACAACAATCCTATTCATCTTATTGGCCTTTGCATTAGTATATTTTATGCAAACTTCCCTCTTTAATTTGGATTTCAAAAAGAAAAGGAAAGAGGAACTATCAATTCATAATGCATCAATTGATAATGCTACAGAAAGTATAACTTTGGTAGTCAGTTATAATATCACAGTGAACAGAACTGTAAAATCTTCACTACAAACTACAAGCTCTCTTGAAGAGACTGAAAATGCTTCTGTGAAAAGCACTCCAAAAACTACTGAGGACCCCGGGCCAACATACAAAATGGGTCATGTTAACGTTCATCTTTGGTATAAAATATGCACTAGTACAATTGACAGTCTTAGGCAATTTCCATTGTTTCCTTTATGGCCGACGGTACAAGGTAGGCCTGAAATGGCTAATGAACTTGTATCAGTTATGGAAAATATGTGGTCGGCACAAAGAGTCATGGGACTTCTGTATCCTCCTCGTTCAGGAGATTATAAATTTAAGATATCTTCTATTACAATCTCAGAATTTTGGTTAAGTACAAGTCAGGATCCTAGTGAAGCTGTGTTATTGGCCAGGAATAGTAGATATTTTGTACTTGGTATTGGTTTTAACACCGGTGAAAACATTATTGTATCTAAGCCAGTCTACTTACACCAGAACAAAGTCTATTATTTTGAAATTCTACATGGAATGAATGATCAGTACACCCAACAGGTGCAAGTAAGATGGATGTTGCCTGGTGATGAGACATTTACTGCAATTCCAAAGACATCTTTATCAACTGTTTTTAGAAATAATAACAGCCTTGATGTGAAAATGAGACAACTGTTACTACGTTCAGCAAGTCTTAATCTTCAAGAAAACACCCCAAGAAAGTCTAAGTCACATGAATGGACTGATTCCAAGTTTTCAAAGGCTTTCAAAGCTTACTCTTTGTATTCAAGAGAAAACATACACACACTGAAGTTTGCTAATTCAAGTCTGATTATGACAGCTTTTAAGGAGTGTGGCTATTCACCCAGTTATCTAGTAAAGAAGACCCTGAAACGGTATGATGGAATTCTTCATACTCATTTTACAGATGTTTTTCCAGACGATGATACTGATGGTAAAATTTGGTATCAGTATAACTGTAACTTGGATCGTGAAGGAAACATATTGATTGATGAGGCTGTTGTCATTGGTGTTGTAAATACATTCATGTCGCAGCTCGAGGAACTATTTCCTGGGTAAGTATTTTAACTAACCCTAAATCTGCACAGAGCTGTTAAATTCAGATACATTTGAAATTTTTGGCTGCTATTTATTCCTTCCATCCACTAATTAAAATAGCTTTCTTCTTTTGTCGAAGACAACATCATTTCAGTGTAAATGGCAAATTCCCTCAGTCAAGGCATACATCTCTAAAATTGCTCTAACCCTATGAACTCTACATGTTCCTTTGCATAACTACTATCATTGCCAGAATTGCTGGATTTTAAGTTCATTCAAGATGCATGGCTGCCATAGCATTAATTACTTGCAACTCAGCAATTATTGGCACTATTAAATTCTATCCATGGGAGATCAGATAGGTGGTAAATACTATCAAATCAAGACTTGTTTGATTTATAGTATCAGTGAAAGGAGTTTTTTAGTTTCCATATAGTTGTGAAAATGGCATGGTCAGGTTAGTCTCCTACAGCCGCAGTTTGGGGAGAAGCACTGCGTGATGACACAAACTGCAGCTGCGTAGGAGACTATAGTCAGGTCAGCAGCAGGAATTTCTAGTGTTTTTTATAGACATCATTGCACTGACACTTGCACTGCATAGAATGATCCACTTCCATTTCACATTCATGTGGAAATTACTTTGCATGAGCAAATTTTCTTTGATAAATGAATTTGTCATAGTATGAAATTTGGTCAAATTTTCTCATTCCCTGCTTATGCAAAAATAATTTGTCAAAGAAAATTATTTTTCATAGAAAATTTGCTTGTTTGGAAGGGGCTTTATTATTAACAACAGTGTACCTTTTCTTATCTTTTAGAAAGTATCGTCTGGCAAATGTAGTTAATGTAGAGCGTAATGTTGATGCAGTACATGGTAATCGTTTCTTCCTTGAACTTGTACTCCTGGAGGTCAAAACCAAAGAACTTCAACGTTTATCAGAATATGTCTATCTGTTCAAAAACACTTTGACTCTGTGTAAGCCTATAGGTCTTACGTGGTCACCAACAGTTAAGATTAATGCCATCCTTACAGCTAAAAGCCAAGGTCCATGGGTAGTTCATTATATCAAGAGTATGGCTCAAGTGGTCAAAGCGACTAATGACACAAATGTGCATTTTATTATTGTGGATTTTGGTAACAATGGTGTGGATATACAAGCGGAGTTAAATAGGTGAGCTATAGCGCTATGTCATATGTAGTTGATGAATATCACCAAGTCATCCAATCATCCAACTTTGATGATGGCTGTCATGGGTGGTGGGGGTGGGGGGATTGGAGGTGGGTTAACTTTTGAAATCTCCATATGATGTAATTGAAGGACTTCTACTGATTTACGATTTTCTTACAAGATATTTTGTGTCCAAATGGATTCAAATTCCTCTTTGGATTGTTACTAAATCCAACAATTAGGTTTTAACGATGTCTACTGATGGGGTTGTTCTTTGCTGGCCGTTAAATTTTATAAGAAAGTTCATATGGAAATTTGAGTATATGTGGTGGTAGTGGTGGGGGAGGGGGGGCACGAAAAACGCCGAAACAATGAGCTTTTATCATGTATTTCCAAAAGTCACAGTACAGAAATATAATTACCATAGCTGGAAAGAGCACGTCAAAATTAGTAAAACTGTGAAGTTTGAATGAAGTAACTTTCAAACTCACGAAGATATGAATTTTCCGAAATTGAAATTTTGTATGAAAACATTCGCTGGTAGGCAAGAGATGCCTACCGCAAAGGTTTCCTTACAAATTCACACTTTTCAAAAATTCATATTCTCGCGAGTTTTGGATTTAATTCCTTCAAACTTCACTGTCTTGCTAATTTTAACATGCTCTTTCCAGCTATGGTAATTCTTTTTCTGTTTTACGAATTTAAAAATACCTGATAAAAGCTCATTAAGCTTATGCATCACCTGCAAGCATTAAGCTTATTTCCCTTTTCCTTGCATAGAAAGAAAGATGGAACGAACTTTTGTTATCCATTTAACTGAAAATCTAAGATAAAGTCAACGACAATATCTTGTATGAAGTGTTTTCAATGGAAACTAAGGGGGTAGGTTTGCTGTGAAAGCGAGTTACCTTCGCGTTTTGACCTCTTTAACACAGCTGCAACTCCACGAGTTCTTCGTAAAACTTCTCGGCGATGAAGATGAATTTTTTTTCAGAAATCCCGACTTCTTTGTTTTCGTCCATGAATTAAGCATTGTTTTTCTTCAAGAATCGATCCTAAGCAAGAGTTTTAGTTTATATTTTTGGGCAAAAACTTTACAGGTACAAATACACCGTACTTTCCATCCAACTCATGCATATTGCTGGGGTGCATGTGACGTCACGGCAGCCATCTTGGTTGACCTTCAACAAAAGATTTCTCATTAGCGTTTATTGTTTGGTCAACCAACATGGCTACCGCTTCATTGTCTTTGGATTCCCAAAGGTATGGATGCACCCCAGCATGCAATATAGAACAGTAGGGCTGAAGCTGAAAAAGCGCGCGCGTGCAATCGGTCAGTGAAAATATCGCAGGCTCAACTGATGGCCTTTGGGTTTTGGTAACACCGCGGTCAAACGCAACGCGCATGCGTGAACCCTGAAAACAAAATGGCGTTCGAAGCAGAACGTGTGACTGCCGAAATTTATTGTAATTGTTCAAATTTAAGACTTTAACAAGGCAAGATCGTGTAACCAATCATTCATATGTCAAGATAGAAGATCAAGGATATATTTGGTAGGTTAAACAGGCAATCAGTAATGAGAACAAACGATTGTTTTGTAATACACGCTTCTAAAACTATGTGCACACCCAATTGTTTTGAAATTTTAGACTCTGCAAAAAGTAAGCTTACATTTGATTTAAAACTTAAAGAAGCCTTTCATATTAGACATAATAATCCTGAACTTAATAAACAAGTTCAACATATAAATACTTTTCTTACTTTATAATCATTATCTATTTTAGTTTAATTTAGTTTGTTTGTTTAGTTTGTTTGCATTCTTGTATTGCACTGTTGTTTTTAATTAGATATACCTACTTAATATTCATATCCTTACCATAAAACGTTGTAATTTTGAATTTGTTGTCATTATTAAACCGAAGATGGCATGAGTTATGCCGAAACATGTCTTTAAAAACTGTCGTAGTTTTTATAAAGTATATAAGTCTTAATTTTTCAACGAACTTTTTCGAATCTTCACATCATTAGCCATTGATATCTCATTAGATTTTTTGTTTGGGTTTTGAAGGTCACTTCCTCCTATTTACTAAGGCTAAGAATCTGCATATTGTACATCCTTGAATGCAACTGACTACAGATATTTTAGTAGCTTTCAGTTAATTTAAAATTTGCAAACTTATCGATAAAACTCTTGTCGCGCATTTACAGATATGTGGATATCCAGCAAGCTTGATGCCATGTGGTCTGCTGATGAGAGTTTAACACTTGTTGGAAGCTGGATGGTGTAAATGTTGTGGAAGTCATCTAAGAGGTTGATCACAAGTTGCTTCTCCTGCATGAGTAAATGAAAAATATAAGCTTAATCACCAATTATCAAGAGGAAAAACATGAGTTGAAAAGTGTTTTGGACATACAGTTAATGCTGTCTGTAATCTTGTTGCCAGAACTTCTGGGTGTTTTGTTCTTATTTTTGAAGAATTCCTGTCATGTGTCCTAGGAGCAATGCTATACCCTAACACAGGTCCACTGTTCATTGCTGATCTAGAAGCACCTTGGTGATGTAAATACAGTCCAAAGTCTTTTTGGAATTGAGATGTCTTTGAGACCTACCAAGACATGATCATGATAATAATAAATGGCTAGAGATTACAATGTTTGAAATTACTGTATTTATTTCTTGAATTTCTACACAAACTGTACCTGAAATATGCAACAGTATGAAGAATAACCACAGTATTACGCTGGTGTTGTAACTCATCGCACTCTTTGGTCAGTCTACTGTCAGACCTTGAAATAGCATTGAAAATCATGTCATATAGTCCAGTTGCATTTTCTTCAGCAAAGTCACTCATCAGCACTGGGTTATATAATGGTACTCCTTTTTCGATAGTATAGTGGTGATAAACAGCAAGTTGAAATCGAGCTACCAAACTGTCAAATGAGTTATCTACATAGAACAACATTAGAGTGCATTTCATATGTCTGTGAAATAAGATCAAAGTTATTTGTGCTTATTTAGTTGCTATTTAGTCACTAGCATTGAACCAGAACTTTCTTATAATAGCAATACACTGGAGACATCAAATACACAAGAGAATTGAGACAAATGACTTTGCATAATTAATAGCTTTTAATTACTTTATTACTTCAAATGAACCTTCATTGTTTTTTTCATTGAAACAGACTTTCTACACATCCAGTGTATTGCTATTATAAGAAAGTTCTGGTTCAATGGTAGTAACTAAATAACAACTAAATAGCAACTAAATAGGCACAAATAACTTGATCTTATTTCACAGAAATGCACTCTAATAGAGTTATACTTATTCATGTTGCTATGAACAAGTCAAAAACAAAATGACATAAAAAGATCACACTGTATCATATGAGAACACACACAAAAAAATGAAAATATTTATTGATTTATATTGTTTTAACAGACAATACAAGCACAAGTTTGTTGGTTTATTGCTATACAAACATGAATGGTTACCTTCACTAGAGTTTAAGTACTTGCAAAGTTTGTAGACATTTTTTCCCAAACACAACTGTCTATCAAGATATCCCCTTGAGTGTTGTTTATCTGTACAGTTCCAAAGCATGTGTCTATTACATTCCAATCTGACATTCCTTGGACAATGACAATTCCATATTGTTCACAGAGTAGTTTGAGATATGAGTGAAAAGGTTTTGGAAGTGGTTTTTAATTGATGAAAGTGCTCTTTTACACAATGTAATTTCCTCAAAGCTCCCATCATGATTTGTTAGAATTTCATTGGCTTAATTTTTCCATTGACTGGCATAGCATTTCCAATTGTTTAAAGGGGGACGATGATCAAAATCGGTTGAAATTGGAAATGGATTATTCCTAGTTGAAGCAACTCAATGATGACAATAAATGCATATATGAATAACTACTTTCCCAAAAATTCTGCATTTTAAGCTCATTATCTGTCACCGAGAAATTTGGCTTTAAAAGCCAAGAGAACAATAGGTTTGAGTAAATAACGTCATTTGCATACAATTGAGATGCTAATATACTTGATAATTTTGATCTCTCTCTTTTGAATATAAATAGAATATGTTGCTGTGTGATTATAGGAGCCATATAGCTAACTTCAACCGAGTTTCAAGTCATTTTCAAATTTCATCGTCGTCCCACTTTAATTAGAAAACTGCATAATCTGCAAACCAAAAACAAACAAACAAAAAAGCTAAGTTCATGAAATGGGGTCAATTTATATTACAACATGATTTTAGGATATCAGAGGGACTTACTCTTTTGAGTCATGGTCCTTGTTGGTGTTCCCTGTTCTGTAATTTCTTGGCTAGTGCTTGTCTGATTAAAAATATTTACTTAGAATTTAATTTTAAAGCACTTATTTATCCATAAATTTGACTATCTGCATTGTACATTTAATCCCATTTATTATTCCCTATTTTTATATCACCCTACATTTTTTAGTCTTCAAACTCTTATTGCTATCTCACTTTTATTACTTATTCTAGAACTCCCAAGGTGTTCATATTTATTGATTCCCAAAAAGTCCCTGCCTATTGTAGTCTTACTAATTAAAGGAATAAATTAGTTATTGTATTTAAAAATTAGGTGTACATTTTTTCAAACTAAAATACCTTCCTTACTTTCCTTCTCTTTGATGATTGGAATGCAATATGTTCTTGAAACTCAGAATCGACTTTGCTTTTGCATAAGTCACACCAATTTGTCCCTGGTTTGTAGCCTTCAATATTTTTGCCAATTTCATAAAATAGGTCATACAGACGCTCTGGGATCCTCTGCAGAGAGAGCTTTGGTCTGTGACCCCAGGACGAAGGGCAAGAACATATTTTGTCCACTTTCTGGATTTCATAAAGATGATTCAAACAAATCCACGAATTGAATTCAACTCCCCCAGCACGAGCCATAAACTTGTTAACTCTTCGAAGATTTTTCCCATCTGAACACTTTGGTTGTTTCATACGTTCAGTCCTTGTTCTTCCTTTTCTTACACATTTCCCACAAAAAGACTCACTTAATATCACAAGTAATAAAATAAATAAATATTTGAGGTTGAAACATGACAGTACGTAAAAGCCGGCGTTTGAAAGATACGTCGAGAAAAAACTGTAAAAAACGTACTTGAGAAATGATAATTTTTTTCGTGAAACTCACAATAACTTAATCGCAAATAGAACTACAAACTGTGAAGTTATAAACCTTATCTTTACAGTATTTTTCTTATTTTTGGCATTTAAACAAGTTGAAAACTTTTGCCGGCTTTTTTTCATTTGTAAATATAGTAAAAGCCGCGCATTCCCGGGAACGACAACACAGGTCATGAGCATGCGCGTTGCGTTTGACCGCGGTGTTGGTTTTGGTTGGGTTTTTGAAATCAACGCGCGAATGGCGAAGGGTAACTCGTGGACTGACCGACCACAAATGACTGACACAGAAAGTCCAAACAATACATTTTAATGAAACAAGACACTTGCCTGTTTTGCGTGGCCCGCCATAATCACTCATCTGTACGAAAGCCCTATTCTATTCTTTTTATCAAAAAGTATGTGTGACTGGCTCACCTCCAGGGTCCCTGTCAACACGTTTTTGAGTTCAACTGAAGCCACAAGATTGAGATCCACGTCTTATTCAATGAGGATCTTTAATAGCTTGGGTGGGGAAGGTGCGAATGATAGACCCTGAAACATAGCCAATAAAGCATACGGTACTTGGGCTGGTACTTGCGCGTCCAACATCATGTTGGGGACCAAAAATGTCATGTGCGCTTTGTCACAGTTTCAGTTTTTCTTTTGTGATGTACCCGCTAAAATCGCTTGTTTAACATATCGTATATACGTTACGTTACGTTACGTTATATGTTTTTGCAGGTATGGAATAGAAAGCTTTTCTCTTATAAAAAAGACTGGAAAATTCCACAAGACATTAGCCCTAGATGAAGCTGTCAAGCTCATCAAAGATGATAATAGTATTGTATTTCTTACTGACCTACATCTAGATGTACCAAATAACATTTTTGAAAGTGTCAGACAAGTAAGTACCCCATTGAATTTCAAATTTAGAGAATTATTGGTATATTATGGCCGCACTTCATTCTCGTCCCCAGAGCCCACGGTCATGCCGTCCAGCGGAAAGCATGACGGTGGGCTCTGCCCTGGGGACGAGAATGGGCCGCTTTTGTGGTCGAAATCGTGTGTGATTTCAGACGCCGCAAAGATAATGCCACAGACGCATTCTAATTGTATAAAACAGCAAATAGATTCCAATTTTCCGTGCCTGGGCCCGGTTGTACGAAGGTTGGATAAAGTTATACACCGGATAAGAGTTATCCACTGTATAGATTTTGTATAGATTTTATCCGCTGGATAAGGATTTATCCCGCTGGATAGCGCTATTCACCCTTCGTACAACCGGACCCTGTACTCTAGTAAATAAGACATTTAAAATGTGATGAGAACAACAGTCATTCCACTCGACTTCATTCCGTCACTACACTACTTTTAGACGTCATCAGTGCATATATTAGAATACAGACGCGTGGCAAATGAACTCCATTTAACGACTCGATGACAACCATGTTTTGATTATAATACCACATGCATTCCTTACAATTCCTGTGTTTTCGTTTTTTTCCCAAGTGGAAATGTATGCATGTATCTCATTTATTTTGTTTTTCATTGAACAAGCATACATTGCAAGGCATTATGGCGTACACACCAGTTCTCTTTCGTCTGAGCCACTGTGGAAGACCCGACACTGAGGAGACTACATCAAGTGGATTCTGGGAAAGTTATGGCTATGGAGTATTTAGTAAGTGAATCATTTAGTAACATGACTGGCGATCATTTGTAGGCTAACCCTAGGCGCCCCCCAAATCCCTCCCCCTCCCTCCTCCCTCCGTCTAATTTGTTTTGTAACGTCATTTCGTGATGAGTTGCTGACAAAATTACGTCATGTAACAGCACAGGGAGCCCAAGCTCGATATTTGCATATTTATAGTAAATGTATGTAGCGATAAATCATCCTTCCTTTTTTCAAGATTTCGCAATTTTCATGTCTTGATCTATATCAAAAAAAAAAGACATGATTATTGCAAAATCTTGAAAAAAGGAAGGATGATTTATCGCTACATACATATTGAGTTTGGGCTCCCTGTGTAGATTTTTAATCAGGTTAAAGATCTCCACGAGCTATCTAGAAACAGTTCCACTTACTTTGAGTGCCATCTTATAAAATAGCCTTTTTTTACTTTTTTTTTCCAGGTACCTACAAGAGTGACTGGAAGCGTTTTGGAGGAGTCAACGTGAAAGACTTTAACTACAAATGGGGCGGTGAAGACTCAGAAATGACTGATAGGGTTTTATCCAAAGGATTTGAAATTGAAAGACTTAGACTACCTTACTTTTATCACTACTATCACGATAAGAAAGGAATGTGGGAGGAAGCTTAATCACAGTATAATAATTATACACCTATTTCACAAAAGGATGTCGGATGAGAGACCTAAAGCACATGCGACTGAAAAACTCACCCTAAAGAGAGCGCGGGTAGAAATTACTTAAGTTATAAAACCACGCAAATCAACCATATACGACAACACGAGTTAGCTTCCCTTGACCTTAAACACTAAAGAACTTCAGTTGTTGATGCTAAATCAAGACCAAACCTGAAAAGAGAGTGATTTTGTACCTACTACCCATAGTCCTTTTTGGGCTAGGTACATGCATGGGTTTGAGACGTGGTACGACAACCTTTTTTGAAATAGGTGTATGTTATTTTTAGTGTATACAAATTAGGTACTAAAAGCGGAACTCCCAGTTTAATTAAATATATAATATATAGATAATATATAGATAAATATATAATAATATAAAATTAAGGAATATATAGAGGTTATTACATGAAAAGTTATATAATACGGGTGTGTATTTTTACAAGTCATTTTTAGTATGCAAAAATGACGAGTAAAACTGCACACCCGTATTACACAACTTTCCGTGTAATAAATTGTTTATTGTACGACGTACAACTTCAAGGAAAACAAAACAAACCTTACCTTTGCGCGCTAAACCGCTTAATACGGCTTTCAAAACCGTGTAATACACTCGCATATTGCACTCGGTTTAGTCTTTATTTGTACTGAAAAGGGCGCGGTCGTATAATAATATGTATAGTATAAAGAACGAGAGAGAGTGTTTTATCGGATATAAAGATCCGAGCCGTAGGCGAGGATCTTTATACCGATAAAACACGATCTCGAGTTCTTTATACGGCTTAAAAAACTCCAACACATATTAGAGTTGTTCTCTAAAAGAAAATCAAAAATATCTTCATTTATCTTGGAGAAAATCGAGGTTAAAGTTGATGTAAATTAGGCCGAATCTTTATCAGATATAAAGACACTCGTCACGGTGGCGATTTTCATTGTGTTTGCCTTATGAATTATTAATGAGTTTTTTAAATTATATTTATTTAATTAACCACAGGTAGCCGATCGGATATGACACTAGTGAAAAACGTCTGCGCATGCGTGCATATTACGATGTTTTCTTAAGAAATGTTTGAGTTTTAGCCTGAAATGAAATGCTCGTGTTCTCGGTGTATACATAAAATTTCTCTTGTATACTTTTGTGAGACAAAGATATTGTATTTATGAAGACATTATGTTAATACTGGCCCTAAGTTTCAAGAATTGATCTTAAGTTTTGACATTTTGTGAAAACCGTTGTTGAAGGCAAGCGTAAAAGCGAAATTTGCATAAGTTAC
>JALIZF010000811.1:0-87215 GCA_029948255.1 Telmatactis stephensoni
GCCGTCACAAAGAATATTGCCGTCGATATCAAATTCTGTCCATAGTGGATTTACTTCTTTATAGACCTCAACTTTCTTTTTCCTTGGAAATCTCACATCTCGCCACGCATGACCATTATGCTGATAAATCTTGATCGCCGGTCCAGCTCCGTTATATTTTGTAGTGCCGGGATAGATAAATCCGCCCATAATGTCTAACACAGCTATTTTTCTTTTTATGGCCACTTCTAATTTCATAATCGCCTCTATAGTCCCGCCCGACCTTTTTGTATTCCATTCCCACTGTCGTATCGCCTTTCTACGCGCGTCAGTCAAACATCCGCCGCCCTTTGTCGAATCCGTGAAATACTCTCTAATAAGTTTGGCAACACAGTTACCTGGATGCCTCATCGGCTGTAGCTTTTTTACGTCTGGCTCTTTTAATTTATAACCCTCGTAAATCACAACAGTAACCGGATAAGCTTCGTCGTAATACAAAGAATCAATGCCCACTAAAGCACCGGGCCTGGTATCTTTATTTAAAATGAATATATCTTTTCTGTTACTGGCTCTAATGGGGTTTCTTCCTTTTTCAATCGCCCACCGATTGCCATCGTGTTTTATAAATGCCAACTGAAGACGAAAATCCCCGTCGGGCAGTTTATCTATAATTTCCTCCGCGCGCGCCTCGGTCATCGAAGCATCTGTATCTTTCTCTATAAACGTTGTAAAAACAATATTTGCATCTGTGTCATCAATGACACTTTTTCTGAGCCGCGCTATTTCTCTGGAGGCAATGGGAGGCAAAGAGCCATCTAAGTCAGTTTTTAATAACCAGTCGATCACGTCCATATATATAAAGAATTATTTTAATCTCAAATCGCAGTTTTTTTGCCAAAATGGCGCAGAGAATCCCTGATGTGGACACCCCTAGATCTATACAGGCAGGCCCTGTAAATCACAAGGCGCGATCGAGATAAACCCTTACTGCTGCTGTACAAACACTAAATGCTTGGATGACTCGTTGATATTGGACTTGCGACGATTTTTGTTGTTCGAAGACAGCGACTACAAAGTCCATGCATTGTTTTCACATCCGAGTATATCGAACAGCTCGATCGACTTGGAGATGCGATGAAAATTATTCCAAGCTGCAGAGGGAACTGAGAGTAGTTCAATACAGAATGTGGCAATGAATAAGAAATTATTTATTCAAATCTATTGGCAATTTTGCCTAACATCCGACACGTACAATCGATCTTCGCAGAGTGCAGACCTGTGTACATGTAACTTACATGTAGAGCACGAGGTAATGTTAAAAACTTGTATTACCCAGCTTAGATCGTGTGCCTAAAAATTGTTGCTTGTACACAAATCTAAAACAGTTACATTACATTCAAAGCTTCCCGAGTGCTATACTGGTCGCCGAAAATTATTATAGAGTATGAGGGGGAACACCGTACGGCCTACGATACGATACGGTTACAGCAGGAATTTTGAATGTTTTTATAGAAACTATGATACTGGTACAGTTACGATACGGTGCGGTAAGTTTCCCACTCATACGAAAACGACTCTAACGCAAGTTAGCACTGTATCGTATTATCAAGAATAGACCGGAAGTAAAGTTTGACAGACCGGAAGTTTACAGGAAAGTGAGTGAGTGAGTGAGTGACACAATAGCTTACTACTTTATGTATGGCACCATTCTAGTTAGACAATAGATAGATTGAATAATTGTTGTCATACACGAAGTAGTAACCTGACTTATTTGCATATTCGACCCCTCACAATTATAAATGACACGAAAACTGAATACGAACAACAACACTACGAAAAATACAATAAGAACTTACTTTGAGTTGTCTGGGCAGCTAAAGATGAATAAAAAAAGAGAACAGAAAATTGTTCTATTGGTACTGAAACCTATGCTTTTTAAGCACCAAATAAAAACAGAAAAATAACACGAAAAAAGATGGAACAACAGCACCACGAAAAATACAATAAGAACTTACTTTGATTAGTTGCCATGCTAGGGGCAGCAAGTGGTGAATAAAAAAAAGACATCAAATTATCATATTGGGAATAACGTGTTAACAGTTTAATAACACGGTCCATGGTTTTTAATTAGATGTCACAAATACGTGTCAGTGTACAACAACAACAACCGAAAAGTTATTGTGCAACAGCTTACGTTACAGCTCTTTACCTTTCCTACTTAGTTCAGAGTTTGAAGTAAGCTTACACCTATCATTTAAATAACAAGAAATACAAAATATAATTATAAAACAAAGAATTTGAAAAAGTGTACTAAAATAAAGTTCATTTTGTGCAAAAAAATTGTGATGGAAACAGTTAAAAATTTCTTTTGATATGAATCGTATGTGAATGTGAGATAAAGAAAACGTGTGTTTAAAAGCAATAACTTTCCCATAAATATATGCGAGTAAACTTTGGCTTAACATTTCAATTACAATTCAATTGCATATTGTACAACAAATCTATATATCAGGAATAAATAAGATCAACTACGTTTTTCTTTAATTTTATGCCAAGCTTTCGGACAAATTGTCCATCTTCAGGGCAATGATGGAATGATGTTACATGCGTGAGATATTTGTACAACAGAATTAACGGTAAATGCTCGAGCGGTCTTAGTGCACGAGCAACAAGCCTATTGGAAAAGAACTTAAATAACTGTAGAAATTACAACAACAACAACAACAACAAAAAGGAACTGAAACAAAAACAAAACAAAAACACAACAACAACAACAACAACAACAACAAAAAACTGATAAATAAAATAAAATAAAACCGAATAAAACCTAGGCAAATTACAATATCTTAATTATCAATCAATCTATCTATCTATATAAGTGATGTATCTAAAAAATACTGAAATAAATGAATAGTAATAATAAACTAGACGCTGATCGCCAGCGTTACTGGGCTACCTGTGGCTATTGGCATTGGGTGGTACAGATATGTGCATCTAATTATAGGCTGTTCAGCAGAAGTATTAAGTGAACTGTGGATTTTGTTTTGTTCCATGTTCAACAGTTGACCTTAAAGTTTCTGAATTCCAATACCAGGTAGATTTTATCAGAGAAAAACAAAGAGAATACAAATATATAGCACAGCAGCATTCTAAGTAAGGGCACAGGTTCCTTGAGGGTGAAGCATAGCAATTGCATTTCTAGCATGTGAATCAAATAGTTTTTACCATCTGAGGCTACATGGCTACAGTACTACAACCAATTTTTATTATGAATGAGATATAATTTTGTGTGATTAACTGACTGCATTATATTCACCAATGATGTACAGTAATCAAAAATTTCTAGACAAGTGTACAACAGTCATGAAAATATCATTGTAGCTTGGACTGTAGTGTATTTTATCTTAAGATATCGATAAGGTAGTAGTGAATATGGAAATTATTTCAGGTTCTTCTGTTTATAACATTAAAAATTGTTTGTCGGGATAGTCTAGATAAACTACCATACAGTTCATTACCAATGTTCATTATTTGAACTAAGTTATTGATGATGAAATACCATTATTTCTGTGGGCAAATATTAGTGATGTAAGGGACATGGGCTCAGTACACATGCACTTGGTACCTACATTCAACCAAACAACAACACTTTGTTTTGACAATAAGGTGCTTGGATAGTCTTAAAGGGATCAATAGGACCATGATTTGTTTCTATATCACTTGACAGAATAAAATTGGAATGATTCACTCCTCTGTGATAATTTAATTATTTTTAACAGATGACTTGTAGTTTTCCTGGATTTATTTTTGATGCGTGTATTTCTCGAGACTGGTATTCTTTCTCGATCACGCACATGAAAATATCACTGTTCAAAACAAGACTTTGAAAAAAACAAAAGCTTTATTTCCATGTATATTTCTTAAATTTATTATTGACAATAAAAGTACTACGTCTAATGGAACTGTGTGTGGTTCCCGATAGATTCTAGAATGCTTTGGTTAGGTTTTGAGAAGACCGATTTGAAGTCCCCGCCGTCTTATTTCAAGTACGATCGATGAAGCTTTAAAATCTTCTATGAATCAGCAAAATATTCAACAAGAAATCTCCTCTAGATTTGTAAACGGTAATTCTATCTAACATATGGGAAGAACAACAATAATCCCGAAGAAAATGGTTAAAAACTTCTGGTGATTTCTTGAAGCACCCAGTAATGCATTGCGCGTGTACAGTATTGTGCAAGAATGGCCATTTCGCGAGGCGACAGGAAACAAAAAAGAAAAAAAATCATCTCAAATTTTCAACTGGGCCTGGTAGCCCAGTAATAAGAGATAATTAATTGTGAATTGATTTCAATAGGGCCTTATAGTTATCGGGAATTATTCTCCCATTGTCTCTGTTGCTTAGAGAGTTCTTGTTCTTAGATATCAGCCAAGCTTCCAGCCACTTTCTCTGTGCCCATCGCGATTCTTGTGCTAATATTGTGGTGTTATTCCAGTTGATGTTATGACTGTTGGTATTAGCGTGTTCTGCCAGGGCTATATATGTTTTTATGCAGGTAAAACTTTGGTGGTACTTACTTTTGTGATGTTGTGTGACAAATGGCAAAAAATGGGTAAACGCGCGGTGATTTGTACCCTTCAGTGGGCCAGAGCAGGAAAAATCTCAGACCATATTTGGTAATACATAGCAGACCAGATTACAATTTAACTATAAAACATTGCAATAAAATATGATACATGATAAAAATGAAAAAAAGTTTAAAAAATGCAACGTTTCGACTTCGAAGAAATCGAATATATAATAAAATAAAGCATTTACTTCCCTTACCAGATTGTAGTTCAGAATCTGGCAATGATTGATCTTGGTTTACCAGGTTTCTTCGATCCCGTTCGATGTGCTCGCTCTATAGCTATGTTTTGGGAATCCAAGTGTAGCTTTTCAGCAATAACGTCTTTGATCTTATCCTCAGATTGTTTCCAAGTCTCATTGGCGGCCATGTTGGTTTCCTCAATTCCCTCAAAGCAGAGGTTGTTTCTTCTTGACCTATTTTCGAGGTCATCAGTCTTGTCTTCTACTTCATCAAGCTTCTTTGTTATCTCAGCAAGCTTTTTGTCAAATTCATCAGCTTTCTGGTCTTTAATTTTAGCTGATTCCATGAGAGTTTCGTAGTGTTTCTTCAGCTCAACGAGATCGCCTTGGGAGAACTCGAGGCTGCTCTTGATTTCTAGTATTTCTCAGGTCAATTTATCAATTCGATCGTTTGTATTTTCAACAAAAATTGAGAAAAAGCTTTTCATAGATGTTTCCTGAGCTTTTAGTAGCTCTTTTACAATGGGCAAGGATAACTTTTCGTCATCTTGAGTCGATTTCTCTGAGCTACTCTTTGAGCGTGTTGTCATCATGCTTGTATATGCTTGTATATCCTTAGCTTTAAGCTGACGACATTCTTTAACTCTGTCCCTTAGCAGCTTGACATACTGTATACACAACGCAGTGGCTCTTTTTGCACAGTGCCAGTGAGAAGTAATCTATCCTACGTTCTAGGGTTGGCTGCTCTTTACTTTCTGTTGTTGTTGCCATGGCAACGGATTTCTTGACTTCTGGGTCGTCTTGACGAATCTCACTAGCCATTTCATCATCACTGCTTGGCCATTTGCTCTTTTCTTCCCTTAGGAATGTTGGTTCAACGATCCATTGAGACATTGGAAGTTCTTGGGCATTCATTCCACGTGATGCCTCATCTGCGGGGTTCTGCTTCGTGCCGACGTATTTCCATTGTTCTGCACAAGTTGTTTCTTGGATTTCCTGAACCCTGTTTGCAACGAAGATACGGAAACGCCTGCTCTCATTGTTGATGTATCCAAGGACAACCTTGCTATCTGTCCGGTAGAAACCTTGATCGATGGAATATTCTAATTCTTAGTGTAGCTGCTGGCTAATCCTCACTGGACACATGGCTGCGGTGAGCTGAAGACGTGGTATGGTTACAAGGCTTCAGAGGAGCTACTCTTCATTTTCCCATCACGAAAGCACAGTGTATTCTTTGGTTCTCGTCTACAAGTCTAAGGTAGCTACACTGGCCATAGCCTTTGGTACTCGCGTCAGAGAAATGATGTAATTCTGCAATCACTATACGGCCAAAATCTTTTGGCTTGTAGCATCTTGGGATTGAAAGGTTATTCAATTGCACAAGCTCTGTTCTCCACTTTTCCCATCTCATTTTGATATCGTCAGGAATGGGGTCGTCCCAGTATAAGTTTTGACGGCACAATTCCTGTAGGACGGACTTTCCTTCTAACAGCAGTGGGGAGATGAAACCAATCGGATCAAAAATTGAACTAACCATTGACAGTATCCCTCGTCTAGTACATGGCTTGTCTTGCAACACGATGCTAAACTTAAAGCAGTCAGATTCCACACCATTAAACGCCAAGTGTACGTTCTAAGGGGAGAGAGTCAAGGTCTAGATTCAGTTCTTTGACACCATCTGCGCGATCAGCTTCTGGGATGCTTTTTAAAGCCTCTTTGTTATTGGAGACGAATTTGTGCATATGGAATCCTCCTTTAGCACACATTTCCTTCACATCGTGGACGAGCTTGACAGCTTGACGATTTCTTGATTTTGGCTAGATTTTTAAGCAGCTTTACTGAAGGTAACTTCACGAAACGAAGAATACACGATCCTCAATGACTCATTACTCGTGCCCAGGCCTTTAGGCCGGGAACGAGTTATAAAATGCAAATGTTTTTTTCCTCTTTTCGTCCTGAGAGACTTCTGATTGGTTAAGAACGTAAAAACAATGCCCTTCATTCATCACCTTTCAGTGAACGCAAGCCAGGAACTTTAGGAATGCAAGATGGCCAACTACAAAGAAAATAGCTTTCAGAGACAGGCTTTTCCTACAGTAGCACAATGTAATTTGGAGCTTTTAACTCGAGATATACCTATATACTTATAAGAGCTTCAGAACGGGCTGTTATTTTGAGCTTCATCTCCAATACTTTGACCAAATATCAAACTCTAAATGGAGTACTTGAAAGGAAGCAGCTCGCGATAACGACTATTTCCTATGAGCTGGAAAACTACGAATTTCTCATCCTACATGTTGCTAAACGAACATGCATAGAAGCAAGTCAATTATATTCCTCATTCAAGCATTCAAGAGATCTTGAGAGGTTTTTGTACTGAATTTTAATATCAGAATATCACCAGACGTTTTCTATTTGACCTCGCGTTTGGTCACGTAATGTCTCTTATTCATATATAAAACATCCTATTAAATATGAACGAAAAAATACACGAATCATATGTTGTGTCAAAAACGCCGATGTAGAAGTCTTTGCAGCAAACAATTGAGATACATAGTGACATAAAAAGTTGAATAAACTGGTATATTCGCAGGTATATGTTTGCATGTCGGAAATATATAATACTCATGCATGATAATAGAAAGACAATGGCAAACTGATAGCTGATGACAGACAAATTGACTAATCAGATATTCTTTAGTTTAAGTTAGCCGATTCAAAAAAGAGGTCTTATGAGTTGTTACTATGTTAGTGAGCCGGTTGTAGAGCCTTTAAGACAAACAATTCAGGTGATAAGTGAAATAAATGAACTTATAGAATAATATCTTAGCTTGAATTTTACGAGGTCTTAAAGAAAACAAAACTCGGATTTTGGAATGTCGGTTCAAGGTGGATTGGCAAAAATTTGTCACGGAGCTCTGGAAGATTTGATATTGTAAAAATACTGTAAATGAATAGAATATAGTCCTTATTTCACTATATAGATATTGAGAGATTTAACACTATATGTGGTTGAATTGTATTTGTCGCTGGTTTGATCATTGAACATGTCTAAAAATGTAAATAATTTGGCTGTCACGGTAGTCTCATACAAAGTCATACAATATAGATAACTAGTGGATGATAGCTGTAACCTTTATTGGCTGCAGGACGACTGAAATAGGGTGATTTGGTGGGCCTTTTAAAAACTAGGCTATGAAGCGGAAATCGTAAAGGTACGGGCCGGTCATATTTTTGGGCCCTAAAAAGTTCGTCGAGCGCAGTTTCGCCCTTTCTTCCCCGGGGGCATACTGTAAAACCAGAACCGGACCCAAATACACTAAAAAAATAATTAAAAAAAAAAAAGAAATAAAAAAGGAAATAAATAAAAATAACAAAAATAACTTGAAAAATATTTAAAAAGAAAGGGTAAAACGGAGTCCAGAAAGAAAGAAAGATAGAAAGAAAGTAAGAAAGAGAAAAGATGAAGGAAAGGAGGGAAGAAAAATCGAGAGATAGAAAAATAGCAAGATAGCAAGACGGAAAGAAAGAAAAAAGAAAAAAAAAAGAAAACAGAAAGGAAAGGAAATGATCATGCATCAATAAGTTGTGTTGCGTGCACAAGCGAGAATTGCGTCTGGTTATATAAACACAACCGCCAGACACCGACTGACAGGGCAGTCCCATTATCAAGAAACTCATGATAAGAAGTCTAGATAGTTGGGATCACAAAAATGTGTTTGCTAGAATCATACATAAAAACTTTATACGAACTATATTCTCCAAATGCTGTAACAAACATTTTACGTACCGTCGTGGTTTCCAGGAGATGGGTGATTGAAGATTTCTTTCATTTTATTCATGGATAAAAACTTCACTATATTTCTAGCTAACGAAACTGTCATTCGAAATAGAAAACTGATTGAGTCCTGTTTATAGAACGGCTCATGAGACTTTCCTATAGTGATTCTTTGTAACCAGGTTTTCAATTTCTATTTTGTTTGTATTGCAATTTTTTGGAAACATGACTTAAATCAAAAAGCAGGTTTATTGTCTATGATGCTTCCAGAAACATTAACTGATTCAAAATCATCAAACAGAATCTTATCAAAATGACTCAGTCTGCTTGAGTAACGCAATTGGATTTTCATATGTGCACTACATAATAGCATCTGTCTTAAAGTCCTTCTGTAGTCTTACCTCCCAAACATCGATTGGATTTATTTTTGCAATTTTTTTTCTTCTTTTTTTTCTTTTTCTTTTTCTTTTCTTTTTTTTTATTATTTGATTTTTTTTTTTTTTTGAAATTTGTATAACGTAACAGAAACCTCAAGCTTCAAGAGCACTGGATACTTGATACTTAAATTCTTTTTCAACTGTCTTATCTTTCTTCTTTCGAACTCTTTTTTTACCCCTTCCTTTCATATATTTTTCAAGTATTTAGTATGCCTGGCAAAACCAATGTTCACATTTTTAAACATGTTAAGTACCGAATATATTAAATATGCTATCGAGGGCGCCATTCAGACTGAGTAATGTATACTTATTGCTTTGATAAGAACCTTTCATGGCTATTAAAGGACTAGCTTATTTTATCTTGTCATATTCGGGAAAAAGTAAACAGGTTACAGTTACTCAACCACTATATCAATAATGTAAAGACCCATAAATCTTTAATTCCACCTGAGATAATTTTATCTCAGGTGAAATATTTATTTTTATAAATTTCAGAGATTCAGATCCACAATATCATCTAATTTGGAAAATTGACATATTTAAATTTAATTAAATAATTTAAGAGATATAATTTAGAGTTATTGGAATGTTTATTGACTGATTTGTAATTAAAAGTGAATAATTATTTACCCAATAAAATAGGGAATGGGGATGAAGTGCTCTTTGGTCACACTTTTGCCCCCATAGACTCGATGTCTAGAGGCCCTAATCCTTCACTGAAGAAACAAGAAGCTTATATCAATGACCCTTCAGGATACATAAAACTCATTTTATGGGGTTCACATACAGATTGAATACAACCAGGCAAAACATATAACTTCGATTCTGGGTGTAGCAATGGATGTGGGTCTATTCACATACATGGTTGTTTGATATCCTTTAGTAGACCTCGAGAACACATCTAATGTACAAGAAATAACTACTGCTCAAGTTGCACGTATAAGCAATGTTTCAAAGTACAAAACATGCATCTCGTGTGGTAAAAAAGTTACAAAGAAAGGAAAAGCTGCCTCATGTACAGCATGCAAGATGACACAAAATGAAAAATTTTCCCCTACACATTGGTTCTTCGAACTATTTATCGTCAATGCTGAACAGCCATCCAACAAAGTTAATCTTAATGTGTTTAAGAAAGATGTTGCTAACAAAGTGCTGTCATTATGTGACTTGACAGATGAAGCAACAGAAGATGAACTACAGGATGCTACAATTGAGATAGGGCTGGTTTCCATCTCATATGATGGACAGTCAAAGCAATTAATAAGCATTGAAAAAATTGACATCTAACTGTCATTGAAAAAATTGACATCTAACTGTTGTTTGTAATCTACATTACGACAAAGACTTCTTGTAGCTTATTTTTCTCATATGTTTCAGTTCGTTAAAAGGGCTATTTAGCCGTAAAATTCAGATGACTTCTAGCCAAAGGAATGCATAATTACCATTAAGGTTTAATGATTTTATATAGTAGCAAATAATAATTTGATAGTTTTGATATACATTAATGTCTTAAACGTTTCAAGCATTATTATAACATTTTCATTTAATTTTTGTACATTTCAATTGTGTTATAAACTTATAAATTCAAAAGGACTATACCATATATATTTTTTATCGATTAAACAGAAAAAATCCAAGTTTAACAATTTTAAAATATTTTCATATTTTATAAGTTTCAAAAATGTGTAATTTTTCTTCAATAAAATCGCCTACGTTGTTGTAATTTTTTGTTGTTTGTAGTTGATTGTTGTGTAGCACACTGGGTTTTGAATTCATGAAATGATCTTTATCATCATTTATCTAAAGGTATTCATATAACTGGTAAAATATATTTCACTGTCTTGTTAGCAAATTGTCCCTGGTACTCTTGCAGCACTTGACTTTCGATAGAAACAACTAGTTCATATTATTTTTTTTGTTGGCAATTTCTGTAACATTGTTGTAACCATGTGGATGATCTTTATCATCATTTATTTAAAGGTATTCATATAACTGGTACAATATATTTCACTGTCTTGTTAGCAAATTGTCCCTGGTACTCTTGCAGCACTTCACTTTCGATAGAAACAACTAGTTCATATTATTTTTTTTGTTGGCAAAAGTAAAACATGGAATAACCTTCAAGAACTCGTCCACAGTGTCAACAACACCTAGACAAGGGCGGAGAAAGTGTTTTGAAATGTAATTTTTGAGTTTAAGGGTAGACAAAATCCAATGAAATTGCGGCGTTTTTTAGCAACTTTGGGGCAGTGAGAGAAGGGAAGGTCATCTATGACCAACAGGAGATCAGCACAGGGTAAGAAAGTAATCCCCCCTTCCCGCCCTGAACAAATTATTGTTGATCAGTCCGGAACTCTCTCCAAATCTGGAGGTGCGGCTGACGTCACGAAATCTATTGTTTAACACGAATTTCCCGCGAAATGGCGACTAAGCGAGACTGGGACGAATATTTTTGCATATCTCGGAAATGTTTCGTATTTTCCGACAATTTATCGATTGACAAGCTTCAGCAAGGATTCCTCTAGCGCGTAATCAGTGGTTTGAGGTTGTTGAAGTGAAAATTAAAGCAAAAAGAAGATTCTATGTATTTGAATTGACGCCATGTTGGGTTTTGATATTAAGGTATGTAAAGGAATGTACTTATTTTTCCTAGTTTATCGTTTTTTTCCGAGAACAATACTATTTTCCCTCCAGAGTTGAACATGTGTAGAGTCCATGTGAGAAGTTCGAATGTGGTAACTTTTCTAGTATTTTGGTAACCTTTTGCTAAACAATGTGGTTCTGACGGGTACGGATGGCTGTTCATCATCGTTACGAAAGATCTTAAGTTTTTGAGAAAGCTTACTATTTCTTGTCGATTTTATTATTTGCAGTAAGCTTATGGATAAACACAGAGAGCTTTTTAAAAGCCAACACAGTAGGATTTGTGGCTCTGATCTGTGCAACGACAAACGAAAGTGTCTGGCTTTGGATTTGAAAAATCACATTCAAGCCATTTGGTTAGTAAATGTCTTACTAGATTCACCAAATGTTGTTGATCAAAGACGAAATCACCCTCTGTTTACTGTTGGATAATACCTATAGGTGCTGAATCAGAACCAGAATTGGCACATGCAAAGCTTGTGGTGGTATCTCTTTGTAAGCTATTGATAATTTGCCTATTTGTGTGTTATAAATCATCCAGTTTTGATGTAGATCTGTTGATACATGATAACAACTACACTGACCGTTAAAAAGACCTCCAGAGCTTAATTGTTGTAAATCTTCCTGATCCATTTCTTATTTTTTAGTTACCATGAGTTTGGAATAAAACTCCCAATTGGTTCACATGTTAATGTACATCGAGAAGCTGTTGGCCAGGATCCCTATGCACTACTCTGTGTGGTACCATCCGACTTGAGTGATGAAATACTGAACACGACCATGCACAGTAAATCCAAAAAGAAATTCTACAAAGTAAGAGATGTGGTAGGGAAAACTGTGGGTCGTGTTCAGTATTTCCTGAACAAAGTTTTTGTAAACCTGTATGCATACAATATTATTAATATCAGAGCAGTTTTCGTATGAGTGGGATTTTTGAATGTTTCCACAGAAATTAGGGGACTGGTACGGTCACGATGAAAGTACAGTACAGTCAGTTTCCAACTCATACAAAAACTGCTCTATTAGATTGGAGTGGTAGTGACAACCAAGTAGAAGTGCTTCCATCATAAACAAGTATTTATTATATTGTACATAATATTGATTTCATTTTTTTATTTTTAATTTATAGATGACAACATACAAAAAGCCAAGAAAAAATTAAACACTGGTCCACGTTTCATTCAACTTACATCATTCTGTACATTCTAAAGAATGTTTTATCTGTTTTATAAAGAATGTTTTATCTGTTTCGATAAAAAAATGTAAGATAAATAATACTACTTTTGAAACATCAGCCTGTAAGGGTACTGACAACAATAAATTGATATAATTACTTTTTTTAACATGTGATCAGTTTCTTCCTTCCCTAGAAAAATTACCTGTGAGTTTAGCATTCTGTGAAGAATTTATAGATTAAAGTTAATAGTGGTACTAACTGTTTGACCTTGGGGGAGACTCCCTGATATAAGAGGGTGAGGGTGCTCATTCTATCTTTTAAGGGTCAAAATCAGTGTTTTGCTACCTTTTAGGGTGTTCATGAGCAGATGCTCATAAATGGGTACCTTTTTTGGTGCAAAAGTTCCCAAAAATATCAAACTTGATGGAAAGTCATTATTTAAAAACACTTTGTGGATTACATTAAGAGAACAAAAAGCAGTGGAAATTGCATGTAGATGAAGAATCGGTAATTTAAGTGGATAATGCTGTTGCTGCATATTATTCAGTAGTAGTTCATCTATTCATATTTTTTTATAAATGACTTAGTATTAACAGGGGATAATAACAACAGAAAAATATGGATGGAATTATTAGATTTTGACAATATGTAAAAAATATGATTACACTACTCTTCTAGAAAATGTGAAAATTTCATCAAAGATATTTCACCGGTTGGTTTAATTAAGTTTGGGTATCATACCAAGACATTTTCGCAAAACGAAAATGGCACAAGACAGAAATAAATTACAAAAGATGAAAACTCACACTAGTGTCGGTATTGTAGGAATTCACTTTCTTTAATGACAAATAATTGCTGTTGTAAAGACAACAAGACACAATCAAACGATAAGAGAAAGACACCAAACATGGGTCAAAATTATAGGACAGATTTGGTGACACGCACATATTTGCAGTGTAAAAGAATGATTATAATAGGTCATTCATGCAAACAGGGCAACATTACAATTGATTCCGACTCATTCTTCACCAGATCGCCTTGACTTATATGAATAGCATTTTATCATAAAGCCAGTTGCCAAACTACGTTACCACCCACAACAACACGTGATACCAATTAGTGAAAACAAAAAGGAAAAAAAAAATCATAATCCATAACTAAGGACTTCAATTTTGATTTTATAATCTTCAACTCTTTTTACGGAAAATTTTCCATCTTTATTCAAAATACAAATAATAAATTATTTCAATAAAAATTACAAATATTTGGATTTGATATAATGATGGATTGTGACAAAATGTTAAATAATCACTAAGAAACAAAGCAGAGAAGGTCCTTTTGCAAATCGTGTCCACAATCCAATTTTGCGCAAATTTAAAAGCCGTTCACATTCTTTGTCAATGTTTATTACTGTGATAGAATCGATTTATTACCACATTAAGCTTTCACAGCTAAGCTTAGTTTCACAAACTGTGTGTTATCTCAGCATTTGAAGAAACCCCTTTGAAACAATTATGTTTTTGTTTAAAAACCATTGAGTGTCTCCTAAAAAGACTAAAATGTATCTATTCACAATGACTGGTAATGCAAATATTTGACCGGTCAAATTGCAATCCTAGCCGGACATTGTCCGACGACCAGCCGTTATTTTTAGCCTTGACACAAAGATGAAAAGTCCTACTAGTGTCAGTATTGTTGGAAGTCAGTTTGTATAGAGACAATACCCAAATTTGCCCATGCAGTTGATATTGCATGGTAATTGTGGTTATGAAGCCTATTAATTCTATATTGTGAAATGGAATAAACATCAGAATGTTACTTTGTCGATCTTTTTGCCCCATTGTTCAATGAACTTGATCTACACAGTTTTGTAATAACACACTTTAGATTCAAAGAATGTGTCATTGTAAGGACAACAAGCGATAATGATAGTGAATTATATTGTATTCCTTTATTCAAACAAGGCAACATTACAATTGATTCTGACTCATTTTTTACTAAATGTGTGGGCTTATATGAATTGCGTTCTTTGAAACACCTTAATTCAACTATATGCCAAATTATACGACTGGCAACATTACAATTGATTCTGACTCATTTTTTACTAAATGTGTGGGCTTATATGAATTGCGTTCTTTGAAACACCTTAATTCAACTGTATGCCAAATTATACGACTGTCAATATTATAGTTGTTTAGTTTCTATGACCTTCTACTGGTCAACATTGCCAGAAAGATTTAGCAAGACGTACATATTTTCAGCGTCAAAGAATGATAAGAATACTCAAAGCATTCTTCACGTGCGACACTGACGACTGAACATATCTATCCTCTAGCGATTTCATTGTAAAAAAGAAGCATGGTAAGTTTTGCAGACCAAACTCGCTACTTTATGCGTAACAAACTTCTTCATCATTAACACTTTTGTATAATTTCTTGTGTTACATTCTATCGAGCACTGGAATGGTTTTAGGCGGAAAGCGCTTTCCCAACAGACCGTTCGTTGGAGGTTTACCATCAACGGTAAGCATTTTTCTGCTTCAAACTTTATATCACTTTATCTCAGGATTTATCTGTAATCGGACTATCGACGTCGAACCTTCCCTCAAGTGTCCCGAAATAACTTGAAGTTACAGTTCCTTCACGAGCTAAAGGATATCCAACCAATTCCTTATCATTTAATATTTTGGTTTCAAAAATTTTTAGGATAGAATAATCTTTGTTAAGTTTAAGAGGGCTGAGTGTTTTGTAACTGTAAACTTCTCGTAATTGTCGAATCCTCTTGAGTTCAATGGATAATTTGTAGTGTGGCGATGAACTTGTGTGGCATAACATCTGGGTAATTTGCCTGGATGATTTCAGGATATTCGAAGTTTTATATATCGGTCTAAAATTATTGACTAACCACAACTGGCATTTGAAAAAAAACTGCATTTTCTTACTTTTAGTAGTATTTGATCCAGAGAATCCACTCGAATAACGCTTTAGCTTTTTTGAGACATCAAGAGCAAGATCGTTTTAAAACACTTAGTAATTGAAATCATTTGACTTACATTCCAAGAAAATCATATTTCCAATTCCGTTGTATGCAACAGTGGAATCTTGTTCAAAATATGCAGAACAGGGGCCTAAAATTTTGATTTCCCATACCCAATTACCGATGAAAGCTTAAAAATATATGCCCTGTCTCAGACGTCCGTATGATATCTTTTTTTCAAATAATTGTAACTAACAATTACTTGAGAAAGTTTTCCATATGTCTCACACCTGATTTCCATTTAGGTTTCAGCCACCGAATTGGCTTATTACTTCAGCCAGTTTTCCAGCGTCGCTGACGCAAAAATAATCTGTGATGAGGAAGGAATAAGCAAAGGGTAAGCCAACTAAATACTTTATTCCTTGAAAAACAACTCCTTTGCATTTCAATTTGGTAGAATTTATATTGCCTGGAAAGGGTTTTGCAAATTCAATTCTATTTATTGCTCCATTTGCTCTCTTATGTTCCTTCTCACTCTTATTTGAAGAGAGGGCTGACACACCCAGGCATGGGGGGAGGTTTTCAGGAATTTAAGATCTTATCAATGGAGTTTTTTCTTTGTGAATAGCTATGGATTTGTTACATTTAAAAGCGTCCATGACGTGAAAAGAGTTTGCCAAATGGTTAGTATGTTTATATTTTATATTGACAATGTGACATGATTTATTAAGGGTATTGTAGGCACTGAATAGTTGTCTACAATGTTTATTTACATCAGAGGATTGAGACATGGCTTGCTAAAATATTACAAAACCAATTAAAGTAATTATAAAGCCAACATAATAATTTTGAGCTCTTGTGTGGTATATTAAAACATTCTGGGAGATGTAAGCTAAAAGAAACATTTGCTATGCCTATTGTTCCTTTTTCTTTTCTCACATTTTTTCTCTTGCTCTATCCCTCTCATTGTGTGTAAATGACAGTACAGAGATGTTTTGTATTTGTTCTATATTAAATGGAGGGTGCTTTTATACATATTTCACAGATATTACCCACTGAGATCACTGCTCTAGTGAGATTACATCATGACCAAAAACAAACTTGTTTTTAATATCCCAATTTAGAGATGTAAATGAATTTTAGAAAAGGGGTCTTCAATACAAGAACAACAATTTTCACTAAACAACACGCTACACTAGCATTACTGGGCTACCTCTGGGTATTGACATGTCATTGTAACGACAACAAACACCACTGTATAGCGAATACTACAGTATTCACCGCACCCACTTTTAGTACACAAAACGAAATTTGTGATGGATGTGCACTACATTGTAGGTTACTTTGAAAACTTTATTATTTGTTTTGTTGAGATTCTGAACCATTTCTACATTTTGTAACAATTGTTTGTCCATGCTTTGCATGAAGGACAATTTAAGTGGAGTAAGTTTAAAATGTCCATCAAAGAAGAGAATAATATGAAGTGTTCTTTAAAGATATAACATCTGCCAGAAACAGCATGTGTCATTACTTACTTGCTAAAAATGGCGCTGGCTACAATAGTTTCAATTCATGATTTCATTTTAGGGGCACAAAGAAAGATCGACATAGTTTCAACGTAGTTTTTTTACATTTGATATTAAAACACTGTTAGTATTCACATACCACTTTGCTAAATCAATTATCTATGAAACTTAATATATAGTGTTTAAACACAAAAAAAATCGATTATAGCCGGAACTATTTGATCTTTGAGTAAAAGAACATTGAGAGACAACATTTCCTGGTCTAATCAGCTAATGATTTCCAGAAAGACGGCGTACAGCATCGAATGTATGGACTCTTTTATTTACATGATAATGGAAAAATGAATAAATTTTTTTTTGTGCAGTATTAACTAGTTATTATGTATAAAGACAATAAACACATTCCCCCACGTCAAATGTCATGTGAGTGCCACCCTTTAAGGAACACATTGTATGTATTGATGGTGTATCCTCATTGTCATCACCAGAAAGATTTAGCAAGACGTACGTATTTTCGGCGTCAGAGAATGATAAGAATACTCAAAGCGTTCTTCACGTGCGACATCGACGACTGAACATATCTATCCTCTAGCGATTTCATTGTAAAAAAGAAGCATGGTAAGTTTTGCAGACCAAACTCGCTACTTTATGCATAACAAACTTCTTCATCATTAACACTTTTGTATAATTTCTTGTGTTACATTCTGTCGAGCACTGGAATGGTTTTAGTTGCAGCTTTCATGTTGCAAATCAGTCTTGGCAGCGTGGTCGATCTTGTTCAATATAAATTTCAGATGATTTTTTTATCATAACCATTGATAATCATAACAAAATCAGTTCAACACTGTAAAAAGTTTTATTAATATATAAAGATTACAAATAATTCAATATAAATTTCAGATGGTTTTTTTTTATCATAACCATTGATAATCATTAAATAAATCATAAAATAATTACTATTATGTTCTTGATTAAGCAATCTGAAAATAAAAACATTAACAAGATTTAGTGTCTAGAAGGCTGGTTGTCTGCTGAGATGCAATCAGACAGCAGTACCGATGTTATGCACAAGGATGGACACATGACATAATTTGTGCTTGAACATGATCATGACTGTTGCCCCATTTACACAACACCAAAAATGGCAAGGCACGGATGAATTTGCTTTTTGTACGGAAAGTATCTATCTATCTTTATAGGCAGTGAGAAACCATACAGGGCTGTTTAAATATAGAATGTTATCATTTTGACATCAAAAATTAAAATCATCCTTGCCTTGCTGTTTTTTGGTGTCGTGTAACTGGAGCTTGTATGGCTCTTATGCACTTATCAAAGTAAACCCCACCCCTCCAACCAGGGACAGAGTGGTGGAAATGTGGAACTTAGGATCACATAAGACAAGCAATGATGCCCCAGGAGGTGGGATAAAGTGACGATTTTACTGATGTTGGGCCTTGGGTTGGAAATTGGTCTGTAAAGTTCAACATTCAATTTCTTTCAGTAAGGTGAAATTTCATTTGTTTATCATACTGTTTCACCTTGACCTCTTAGCAAGTTGGCATTTGATACTAGGTAATGAAGTACTATCTAGAAGGATTTTTATATGTAAGAAACTGTCAGTATAAAAACTGAGATTGAAGAGTACTTTTTGACCATATTAGACAGAAGAAAATTTATTTGTCATTGCAAAAGCACTAGGCCAGCTACAAAAGCAAAGAAGAGAGAGAGAGAAATATGTCAAACAAACAAAACAAAACAAGAAACAAAGAAAATGTAGTTTTTGTTGTCATTTGTTTGTAGTTGCCTATAGTAATGCTTGAAATCTACACAGATTTATATTAACAATATTAAAACAACTGATTATATCGATCCTCATTATTTTGCGTGAGACATTAAAAGGTGCATTTGATATACACAGTTCTTGTGGAGGACCACAATGAGAAGCATGTGACATTAACAGCAGTTGTCACCTAACCTGTTTTCAAGGATAATGCAGGTTTTGTTAAATTTTTTAGTTGTGTTAAAATTGAATAAAGTTTATAAGTTGGAAAAAAAAACGGCTTTCATTTTTTTATTTGGCCTTAGGGGTTATTAAACCAACATTTGTATAGCCCATTTTTCAAATTGCCCCACCCTTCCCCTTAAATTGACTTACCATTTCTATGACAAAGACGTTGAAATATCGAGGGACGCTTTGGTCCCTCGTTAGTCTCAGGAATGTTGCTGTAGGGAAGTGCTGAAAATAAAAAAAGAATAGTGCAAAGTAGTTAAGCTAGCTGGCTTATCATAGCATGGGTGCCAGAGCGTCCCCCCCCCCCCCCCCCCGAAAATTCGAAAAAAAAGCGAAAAAATCGTTCTGGCACAATTTATTTTGAAAATTACGCTACCTACAGATAAGTGACAAAGGGGGGTCCAAAGGGGCCAGTGCCCTCCCCTTTTCAGTTGGGTCCTACTTATTTTATTTTCTTGCTCTCTCTCTCACTCACTCTCTATATCTTCTGTCTAAACGTGTAGAACAATATACTTTCCCAAAGCTTTACTTTCTAAATGTTTGTTGTTGGTGCTTTTATCGTAAATGTTAATCAAATTGACGTGCTTTTGACGTGATTGCAAGTCTGTGAGAGAGGTTGAAATTGATTTGTAAATGGTTCGTTGTTGATGTACTTACTAGCTTTAGGTACGGACACCACACCACCTTCGCTTTCGATCTGAAAATAGAATATAACAAAATAAAATTTAAAATTGAAGTGACTACAGGGTTTGCAAAATAAAATGATGACAGCAATTTTTTTAATTTTATATTTTTATTTTGCCAGGATTAAAAAGCGAGAGCCAGAATGGAACAAATGCTATAAGTCAGAAGTCAGTAGAACTTTTTTGTTTTAAAGCTAATTTTCAAAATTTGTGCGTGGAATATGAATTTCTTTGCCGTTTAAATTATCACGTACGCGATGATGTTTTCCAATTCTGGCATTAAAAGTGCGTCAGAGCTTTTCGGACATTTTCGCTTGTACTTTTATTTAGGTAGACATTGTTGCCTTTCCGTTGTAATTCCGTTGTAATTCCGTTGTAATTCCGTTGAGAGGTTCGTGGTTGCTTCAGAATACACTTTTGGCAGCCAGTCAATTTTGACAAATAAATTGACAATTTATGTAAAACTCGTTCCCCTTGGAGACTGATTCATTTTAGTTTGATTTTAAGTATATTTCTTATCCGAACAAAAATTTGAATGAGGGCAGAGTTAGTTTTGTTGAAATTATATTTCCAAAAATATTTTAACGATCAACAAAATCGGCTAAACTGCTGTTTCAACAGCTAGAGACAATAAATTCAAAGTTCCATAAAACGACATACTGTGTACTGAATTTTGTTTTTTGTACACAACAGTAAGAAATACTGAAGAAGAAATGAACTTTTACAAAGATATCCTGCACGAACACTTGGAACAGATTTATTGTGCTTTGGTTGTGAATACTGCAAATGAGGCGATGAATTCACGGACACCTATGTTAGGGAGCCTATGTTAGGGGGTGTTTACATGGCACTAGGATCATCCTAGCAGCCGAATCTTCCAACTTCATCTGCTAAACATTTACTGCCGTCTGTTTACATGGAAATTTGTGCATGTCTTCACTTCGGGTTGTAGGATCATCCTACTAAACAGAATTTAGTAAATATATAAGATGGATGATTTGTGTCAATTGACAAACATGCGTCTCACACTTTATTTCCTAACACTGACTGTCATTTCAAGTCCTTTTTTCCAAATGGAATTCATTCAACAACTTGAGCATTTGTAATTATTCTCATTTTGTTGTTTATCAACTTTAGTTGATAACAGTCATTTTACGTTGCGGACGGAGAAAACGGCAAATTATCAGGTACTTTTGTTAAAAAAGCTCCATTTTTATGGTATAAGGGGAATAGTAAATAGCTGGTTTGATTCTTACCTCTCAGACAGAAAACAGACTGTTGAAATCAATTCTCATATAAGCACAAAACAATACTGCCCTTGTGGAGTTCCGCAGGGCTCCATACTTGGACCTCTACATTTCTTACTTTATATCAACGATATTTCGGAAGCTTCGGATATTTTGAAGTTTTCTTTTTGCTGATGATACCAATCTACTTTGTGCTAGTAAAGATTTAAAAAATTTAGAATAATAATAATAATATAATGCATTTATATTGCGCCTATACAAATATGCTCTAGGCGCATGGGAAAGAGGGGAAAAAAAGGCATTTCAAATTATAAGCTAATTTGAAAAGATGAGTTTTCAGTGAAGACTTGAACAATGCCAGAGAAGTTGTAGTCCTTATATAAGACGGAAGAGAGTTCCAAAGTTCAGGGGCACACACACAGAACGAACGACCACCATGTGACTTAACACGAGAGTTTTTACGAACAAGTTGAACATCAGTAGAAGAGCGCAGATTTCTTGTAGGTTTGTAGAGGGAAATCAGGTCAGATATATAGGAAGGAGCCAGGTCGTAGAGGGCTTTAAAGGTTATCAAAAGAATCTTGAATTTTATTCGATCAGCAACAGGAAGCCAGTGTAGTTGAATTAAGATAGGAGTAATGTGACAGTGTTTGCGTGATAGAGTTATTAGACGTGCAGCAGCATTTTGAACTGACTGGAGTTTTGAAATTTGTTGACTTGGAAGACCAAAAAGAAGACAGTTAAAACAATCGATCTTAGAAGTGATAAAAGCATGAACCAGTCTTTCAGTAGTTTGAAGAGACAGAAATTTTCTAACTTTGGCAATGTTTCGGAGATGATAGAAGGCAGTTTTACAGATGGAATTAACATGGGATACCATTGACATTGTCGAATCAAAGATTACACCAATATTTCTTGCTGATTTCGACGGCTTGATTACATCATTTCCAAAACAAAGGTTAGGGAGAGATTCTTGCGGGCTATGCTTGGAGTAGAGAAAAAGAAGTTCAGTTTTATCCTTATTAAGCTTTAATTTATTTATGGACATCCATAGGTCAATGTCTGACAGGCAATGTTCAATACGATTCATTGACTGGTACATATCTTCATCATCATTACAGAAAAACGGAAGGTATAGTTGTGTATCATCTGCATACAGGTGAAATGACAAATCATGGGAACGTAAAATATCAGCAACAGGAGAAGTGTAGAGTATATACAAGATAGGCCCAAGAACAGATCCTTGAGGAACACCACAATCGAGTTCAAGAGACTCAGAAGAAACATCATCTAAAACGACAAACTGCTTACGATTAGACAGATACGATTTGAACCACGTTAGGGCGTTTCCAGATATTCCAAACTTTGAATTCAGGCGAAAATTTCAAATTTTCATGATCTACGGTGTCAAACGCAGCTGATAGATCAAGGAGAAGAAGTGCAACACACTTTCGATTATCGATGGCCTGGAGTATATCATTATTCACACGAAGAAGAGAAGTCTCGTAGCTGTGAAACTGTTTATAAGTGGATTGAAATGGTTCATGAAGATTATTAATTGACAAGTAAGAGTTCAGACGTTCAGCAACAGCTTTTTCAATTATTTTCGAGACAGCCTTGAGGTTAGAAATAGGGCAGTAATTTCCAAGAATTTCATGATTGAGAGTAGGCTTCTTGAGAAGAGGTTTTAAAACAGCACATTTCATTGAAGAAGGAACGAAGCCAGTGGTGATTGATAAATTAACAATATTACGGATGACAGGTAGTAAAGTGGTAAGTTCGTTGACCAAAAAATTGGCAGGAATAGGATCAAGACAACAGGATTTCGAGGATAATTTTCTTGCAATTTTTGACAGTTCTTCACAAGTTATAGGAGAGAATGATTCCAAACAGCTATCAATTTGGGGTTGATCATGTATCAAAAAAGGATTAAATGAAATAGATGGTAGTTGATTCCTGATATTTACTATTTTGTTTTTGAAAAAGTTGATGAACTTTTCCGCAAGGATGGTGGTAGATTTACAAGACGGAAGTCGTTTTTCAGGTGTACGATGCAGAAGACTATCAATTGTACGAAAAAGAGCATTCAGTGCCAGTGCCAGAATCAGTGCCAGCATGATCAATTTGATTAGAGTAGTAATTCATTTTGGCATCAAAAATAAGCTTCTTGACAACATTACATTGAGCTTCGTAAAGTTGCCGATCAACAGTTAGACCAGAACGACGCCAGCGTCTTTCAAGATTCCGCCGTTTAGTTTTGTTTTCTTTGATAACATTGGTATACCAAGGCGCTCTAGGACGTTGACGTACAACTTTAGAAAGAAGAGGAGCATGATTGTCAGTAATCGAAGATAAAACAGAGTCATATTGATCACAAAGTTCAGATAAGTCAGACGAAGGATTTTGGAGTAGTGATGAGTTAACAATATCAGAATGGAATAAATCACAGTCAACAGTGCAAAGTTTTCTGTAAGTTATGACCTTTGCAGATGCAAGTGGCTTACTGACAGATAGGTGACAATGAACAGCATAGTGGTCAGAAAGACAAGGATCATGTACATGGATATTTTTAACCAACGTCTCACCGGATCTTGTTATAATCAGATCAAGGACATGATTACTCTTGTGCGTAGGTGTTGAATTACTAACGGTCAAGTTAAAATAGTCTAACAAATCCAAAAATCTCTTTGCGTTACTGTCATTTTGATCTTCAATATGAAAGTTGAAATCTCCAGCAATAACAAGTTTTCCAGATGATATTACAAGATGAGAATCAATTGTAAATCAGGAGTTAATTAAGTTGTGTGACTGGATCACAGTGAATAAACTAACCTTAAATATAAAGAAAAAAACTTTGTTATTTTTCGACCTTATCAAAGGAAAATTAGTTCTAGTATTAATATAAAAATTCCCGATTCTTTACCAAGACGTTTCATAGCGTTAGAAAACAAGGAGTCTGTTAAATTCTTAGGTTTACTCATTGACAGTAAACTTTCGTGGAAAAACCATATTGATTATACTTGCACGAAAATTAGCAAATCCATTGGTCTTATTGCAAAGCTAAGACATTTTGTTCCCCAGAAAACTTTAATAACCTTATATTGGTCATTGATCCCTACTTAAACTATGGAATAAGTGCTTGGGGCCAAGCCTCCAAATCTCTTAAATAAGTTACTAATTTTACAAAAACGGGCTCTTAGACTTATATTTTTTGTTAGATTCACGGAAAGTGCCATTCCATTATTTATAAAAACTAAGATTCCTCCACTAAATATTATGTTTTGTCAGTCAATTGCACATTTAATGCATGATGTTGTCAATAAGAAGGCCCCTACCAATTTATGTAAGCTTTTTGTGCCAGTTTCTGATATTCACTCTTATAATACTTGATCTTCGACAGCTCAAAAATTGTATACTCGCTAGTCAATAATTAACATCCAGCTAAATTCTATTTCTCGTGTAGGTGTGCGACTTACGCTATTCCTCTCTCAACGAGGAATTTGTCCAAAAATACGTTTAAAAAGGATTTAAACAACCTACTTTTTCAGATTCTTAGTAAAAATACATCTTGATTATCAATCTCATTTTTTTGATTTCGGCTTTTTTAACCATTTTCTCTTGTTTGCTTGTTAAATTGCACCCAAAATTAACTTACTTTCCTATTGTCTATTCATGTTATTCATATTATTAGTCGTGCCAGGCCTTTAGGCCGTGCACGACTCTAAAAATGAGTTTTCGTCTATCATCTATGTCGCAAACCTGCATATTACCCAGAAGTCCTTCGGGCTCGGGTTAACCTCGCGTTCAGGCCATTGCCACACACATTTCGAAGGCTTGCCATGTTGGACGAGGATGTGGAGGGTCATTGTACCATGTTTTCAGTATCCTTGAAATGCTCACTTTACTTACATATGCATACACCATTCGCGGTAGGCCCACAGCAAATTACAACCGTAAGCATGTTTTGGCCGGGTCGGTCCACAAACACCAAGTCAAAGCCTTAATTAAAATCCATGAAAGCTTTGAAATCTGTGAAAGCCTTATCTACTTTGAAAGGCTGTGAGCTGTCCATGAAGACCTAATATCCAACAATACTACTAACTTTTATGGAAGCTACATTCCGTAATCATTTTCATTCCAAAACTGAAGTAAGACACGAATCATGTTGTACAAGAAAGACGCCATGTTTGATTTCTCGACTCAACAAACATACTAGTAATTTTTGATAACCTTATTTTGTGTAAAGAATTATATTCTATGCTCAGTAATTGTTTATCATATTATATGCACTTGTTGGTGTCGTTATTTCTTGACACCAGAAAGAATTAAGCTTAATTATTGTGAAGAAAGACACACGTAAAAAAGCATTAAGTCCACTCAGTTTTCTGTTATGATTTATCAACTTTAACAGCACTCATTAATCGAATGATGGTCATATTGGTCATGACTATTAACTTTAATTAATACTGATATATAGGTTGTTATTTGCTAGTATTGTTGTAATTAATCTTGCCTCGTGGTAAATAAAAACACTATTTTTCTAGAACAAATTACTCAATATTTATAAACTTATCAAGAAAACATATAGGCTCTCATGATCAGTAAGCCCCCTTCACCTTGTTGTGTTACACAATTCTTTTCACTTTATCCTTGAACAATAATAGTCCCCTTGCTGCACATTGGAATGCAGCTCAATTTGGAGGGCAAAACAAAAGAATATGTCCTATTGGCTGGAAACTATTGTTTTTACTATTGTTTAGGGTGGGATCAAGGATGGGTACTAGACTCTTTTTAAGCGGCCATTTTAAAATGAGTCTGAAAGGATCGAGAAAGGAAAATACAGTAGAAAACAAACTGAAACAACATGTATATCCCCAGTATAGCTTGGACTATACTAAACCTAATTATCGTTTTAATACCCTGCTACCGTGTTAAAGCGAGGGGACTTAACCCATGAAACAAAATCTAATAGTCAATGTCTAATTGTTCAATCGAAACAAAAGAAAACAATTGATAAGTACCCTCACTGTATTCTGTTTGTAACAAAAGCTATTAGTTATGTACTAATGAGAGTACAGTATATAATTTGAGTAATGTCCCATGTTGGATATTATGCACTAGTCAAAGCAAACCACCGCCCCTACCAACCCCCCCCCCCCCCCCCTTTGCATCCCCCACCACCCTCCCATTCTCTTCTCCATGCTCTGTTTCACTTGTCTAGTTCTAAAAATGTATATATAGTTTTACTACTGGCCTGCCTCGATTAGTTTCCTTAACTATTTGCAGGCCAGTGGAGTAATGTAAATCTGTATTGTGTTTTCTGTAAACAAAATTGGACCTTGACCTTGACCTAGTAAAATTAATATTGGGGTGAAGACCATTAAGCAAACAAAGGAAATCACTCGGAACATCAGCGTCAGGCATTACTGCCAATGTATCATAGGCACAATGTTTGTAGAATGGAGGTAACAAGCCATCTTTAGAAAGCTTTTCTTTGAGATGATGCATAAAGGTATTAGCCAATAAAGGCCAATAAAAGGCCATCACTACACTGTCACATTGTTCATACAGTTGGCCTTCAAATTGAAATAATTGATTGGAGCAACCTTGAGCAGCTGGGTAAGCTGATCCTTTTGTAGCTTGAGATCATATGTTGAACTGAAGAAGACAAGGACTTCAAACAAGCATCATTGCATTACGGAAATGGACAGTGGACAGCTATGCTTAAAGATAAAAGATTTAAATTCCAAAGTGGTAGAAAAGCTGAAAGTACAATCCCTAAGCTTGTGTATAGATATGTAACAAAACATCATCATCATCATCACAACCAACTCTGCCATCGACACCATCCTCTTGATTATCATCACGATTACATTCACTAACATCAGCAGCATCTTCTTTGTCGCCATGGAGATCGCCATTATCAGGATATTCGTCATTGCTCTCAGCGGCCGTGCTTTTGTACCCTTTTAGGTATTTTGTTATTGCTGGAAATGTCTTGACTAGCACTTGAACGTCAAATTCGGGCCTTTTTTTCCATTTGAAGCTGTATCTCTTGTGCTCTTGTAAGGTGAATAACACGCATATTTAATGTTATCATCAACATGACTGACTTGACATAGGTTGGGCTTGATGTTGAGCCAGCGGTGATTTGCAATGAGTGTGAATTTTCATGGAGTGAGTCTTCTTTGGTGATCGCATCTCTGGGACTTAGGTACTCCATCTATGTGTATTGTACTCCATTGTCTTCTTCCAGTGAACTTTCTGTGATGTCCATGGTAATGATGTCATCCATCTTAATCAAGGTGTTATCGTTGCAATCAAAATCATTAAACACTGCACCCTCCCCAAGATGAATTGCAGGTTAATTTTGGTTGTATAAACAGACTAACTGATTACAACTACTATACCAGCATCATTCTCATCCTCCTCCTCCTCATCACTAATTTTCTTTTTCTTTATCGCTGAATAAAATCTCCTCTTTTAATTCTTCGGCTATGTAGTGAAACACCTTAATGCAATGCTTTTTTAGCCAATGGTTGGCGTTGGAAACTGGATTTTCAAGAGGTTTGACTTCAAATATCTCAAGGCGACATTGCACTGCAGGGTTGTCAGTTTTCCTAAAGTCAGGGAGCTCATTGCACGTAAGAAGAAATGGACATCTAAGAACCATTGTACTTGGTCCCTGACATAGCAACAAAATGTATATAATAGTGAAAATAAAACAATTTTTGGAACTGCCATTCAGATGTGTTCAACGCATTTCTTAACCTACATGTATTGGTAGCAAAAAAACAAAAGTGATTTTGAATAAGCAAAAAACAAATCAAATACCTTGTGTTTGATGGCTGTTACAAAGTAACCACCTTGGAGGAGTTTTTTGGCCACCTCGGCATCGAGAGTTTGAGGTAACCACTCATCCACAAACACCAATTCAGTTTCTGGATTGACCATTTGGGTGCTAAACTGTTTCTTGCGCGTTAAAGTGGCAATTTTGCTTATTGGGATGATTCCTTGTAATGGCACTAACAAGCTGGTCTTTCCACTATCTCGATCGCCCGCGATGCATAACTTTCTTGTTTTGTGACTTGTTGTGATTTGCATTTTTTTTTCTTCTTCATCATCAAAGGAGTCATTCAGGAACTCAGTGAACAGTTAAGGTTTTTGATTCGGGTTTTTTCGTAGATCATATTGGACATAGGCACGTGGACTCTCATGTCCCAGAAGGTCTTCAGCATTGATTGGCATGAACCGTTTTTGTTCTGCATTGAAGACTTGGCCACCAAGAACTTCAATGAGGTTGTAGTTGATTTGCATTTGTTGGATGACGTTGCAATCTTGCAATCGTGGGAATTTTTCCGATCAGATCTTCAGCAAGGGATTCGTTTCCAGTTAGCTCATTTAAAAAGCTCTCTACATCTTTGTAATGCACATAGGTGCACATGGCATGTTTGGGCTTGACATATATTTGGCCTCTGTGCAAAGAACAATTGAGTGTTGTCATGGCGTTTTCAATTTCCTTGATGATTTTGAGAATTGGATTTCTGTGCTGGATTGTGTTTAGCGCTTGCATCTGGCTGTCTGACGTTTGGGGACTTCCGGGAAGTTTATGGCATGGAATCGTCTGAAATGTCCAACCAGCATCATGGCATTTCATTCTTAATTGGTCAAGAATGGAAAGAAATGATTTCTCGCATATAACAATTCTTATGGGCTCGTCATCTGTATCATTGCAGAAACTTTCACATGAACTATCTGAATCTTCAAGTATATCTTCAAGCAAGTCCTTCATGCAACTTTGGGAACTCGTTAAGTACATATCAATTACGGATTCATTGCTGAAATATAGGATGCATGTGCACAGCGTGGTGACTAAGTGATCTTTAAGACTATCCTAAAATCATAAGATCAAATACATTATTATTTGCATCCAAATGCAAGAAATAATATTTTGAACATTTACCTTTTTTCTTGTTCGTAACGATTTTATATCTATCATATCCATTTCGGACAACATCAGTTTTGACAAAAGCATTTATTTGATATTTTGGACAAACTTCTTGGTCACAACCCAAAAATTGATACATGGGTAAGTCGTTTTGGCGTTGCTTTCGTCGTCTGTTCTAGATGGTGATTTTCTCTTTCGATTCTCCAGAACCGTAACACAGGAAAAGAAGAACAGGACTCCGTCAACCGCAGATACTATAGAGTCGCAATTATTGCGCTTGTTCGCAATCAACAAACCAAGCTGGGAACACTGGCACTGCTACTTCTTCTTTGGTTTCTTCGCCACTCAAGACATTTTTGTCAAGATCTTGAGAGGGTTCTTGGGTTCTTTTACGTTTTCTATCTTGAACCAGTGAAAGGCAAGAAACCAAAAACATAACACCTTTGTCTGCTATTAACGAGTCACATCGTTTAGTCATAATCGTTTAGCATCTTTCAAGGAACTTTCGGTCGCTTTCAAAACTAGATGGGCCGTAAGAACTTGGTAGTGTTTATCAAGGACTTCTTCTACTATTGTTGCACGCAGTTGGTTACCCACAGCTTTACTTGTTTATCTGCGATTGGGAATTCCTAGACAAGCCATCTCATGAAGACGAAGAAGAGAGAGAAAAGCTTAAGTGTTCTGACTTATAACGCCAACAACTTGCGGAGTTTGCAAGAAATCAATTATTCAGTGATGAAAAGGAACAAGAGACATGAAAAAGAACCTATACAAATCAGGGCAAAAAGCATCTCTTGAGGCGTTCTCTTACCCAATGAACCCTTATCTATTGTTTCGAATGGAAACGTTGATTTCTAAAGGTCAAGTTCACAGTGGCTATTGAAAAACAAAGATAAAAGAAATTCAACTGTCATAATCTACATGTTAAGTGGGGAATGGGGTAAGTGGGAAGCTATTGTTTTGGAGTTCATTTGCATACGCTTCCCCACGCACTTCCCCACTAGACTTATGTTTACAAAAGTATTGCATGGGATGTACTTACAGTACCAACCCAAGCAACAAAGTTTCATTTGAGTAACGGTGGGGAAGTGGGTAAGGGGGGAAGCTATTGTTTCAGAGCATGCTTCCTCACTGTCTAACCCACTGGCAGAACATTTTGTTTGTCTCAAAACGATTGTTCAAACGTAAACTGCATTTGTATTGAAAACACAAAAAGGGTCCATATAGTTCCGATTTAGCTTTGTTCCCATTGTGGAAGACTACCAATGAAATTTGTTTGTCAATGTAATCGTAATATTGAATGCTTTGTCTAATTTTGATTTTGTTCGATTTCTTGGTCTTCTATAAACATTGAATGAAATTCGGACATGGATTCATGGTTTCTTTCCTTGTCTCAACTCGAATATAAAGATGAGAACGGCAATATTTGGATATGTCCTTCCTTCCTTCCTTCCTTCCTTCCTTCCTTCCTTCCTTCCTTCCTTCCTTCCTTCCTTCCTTCCTTCCTTCCTTTTGCTAATATCCTTCGAATTTGTTGAGAAATTTGACATTGATTCGTCACTCCACTTGTGTGGGTAGAGATACGCATAATTATTTTTATTTGTCGTTCATTCTCTTGATACACACTTTTGATTTTCTCATTTTGTTGATGTTCCTTTTAGAGGAACATCATGGATCAATTGTGAATCATTGCAAGTGATCCCTTATCACCTTCCAAGATATGATCAGATTCTCCAACAATGCAGAAGTCAACCCAATGAGCCCGTCTGCGCCTTGGACCTTTCATTTGCAACATATTTTATTGCTGTTTACTTTTTTCTCCACGTGAAATGTTCAAGACCAATGATATTCCAATACCTAACCACACAAATGATTGAAACAGCCAAATCAAATGAAGGATTTGTTGATCAAAAGCAATTTAAGACTGCAAATACATGGCTTTGATTCCCTGGTGTTAACGCCAAGTGATATACAGATTATTGATGATTACATACAACACATTCGACCACGACTTGAGCCGAGATGTGATTATGTTTTGGTCACTCAAAATGATAAACAGTACGACAAACTCAGTATCTTTCACTTGAATTTACATTCATTTTTCGTTGGTAAATTTGGTCTTATTCCCGGTAAAGCCATGGCTTAAAGCTGAAAATTTCAAACAACTTTGTTAATTCAATTTCTCTACATTTTTCTTGTAGACCTTTTAGAAGGGTTTTGATTTATGGAAAAAAATTGGGGGGTATCCATGCATTTAACGGAGACAATTAATGGTAAACATGGCCAATAACCGCTGACCAGCGATTTTTTGCACTTCCAATAAAGTATTATTTTTTAAAACGCTCATTCATAAAGAAGTACAATGAAAGGAATGAAAGCTTCTAAAGATCGAATCCTTCAAAATGAAAGCAAAAAACGATATTATTGAAATTACTGATGCATGTTTTTCTCGATATTTTGGCCAGTTTTTAACTCGTGGATTGCAAATCCATGAGTTATTGTGAGGGGTCGAATATGCAAATGAGTCAGCTTAGTACTTCGTGTATGACAACATGAAATGGCACTATTCAATCTATATCTATTGTCTAACTAGAATATTGCATACATAGGGTAGTAACCTATTGTGTCACTCACTCACTCACTTTCCTGTAAACTTCCGGTCTGTGAAACTTTACTTCCGGCCTATTCCCGATAATAGGATACGGTGATAACTTCTGTTATAATATAATAATATTGCAGGCTCGTAACATGATATATGGGATCAAGCTCCAAATTATGGCCAGGATCAGGGATCAGAGACTAGGGCTCAGGGATCAAATGGGTGGGATCAAGGATCAGGGACATTGGATCAGGATCAGGGATCAGCTCAGTTTTTTGCACCAAGGATCAGGGATCAAAAATTTCTAAAAATATGAGCTCAGGAATCAAAATTTTCGCCGAAAACCCAGGATCATTCAAGACGAAAATATACCATGTTTAATACGAGCCTGGTATAGCAGCCTCGAGAAGCTTTGAACGTAATGTAACTGTTTTAGATTTGTGTACAAAGCAACACTGAATTTTTAGGAACACGATCTAAGCTCGATGTCGACCCTCGACATTATACCTCGTGGTGTACATGTACACGGGTCTCATGACACTCCGCGAAGATAGGCAAAAATGCCTATAGATCTGAATAGATAATTTCTTATTCCTTGTCACATTTTGTACTGAACTACTCTCAGCTCCCTCTGCAGCTTGGAATTCGTCATCTCCAAGTTGAGCTGTTCGATTCTCGGATGTGAAAACAATCGGGACTTTAATTTGCAGTCGCTGTCTTCAAACAACATCGTCGCAAGTCCAAAATCAAAAATCGTCGCCAGTCCAATATCAACGAGCCATCCAAGCATTTAGTGTTTGTGCTCTATCAGCACGAGAGTAAATGTTGAAATAAAAAGCAAACAAAATCATAGTTTGAGTACGAACTGTGCCACCTGCCGAAAAAGTAAACTGGCCGTGCCGAACCGCTACGGCCCCGCTGGCCGAAACGGCATCAAAAATGCGTATTAAGTTTAAGTTTGGTGGCTATCATGAGTACTTTTATGGAGTAATTTATTTTATTAATAGCGATATTTGGTTCATAGAGAAACTTCTTTCATAATTTGTACATATTTAACAGATGTAAGGAAGTTACAAACGTAAATTAGCAATATGTACAAAAAATATCATCTTGAAAACAGTGAATTGCTCATTAGCTCAAGCGGTTCGTTGCTGGCTCGAGTTCCGAAGGTCGTGGGTTCGACTTCCGGGTGGTACATATAATTTTTTTTCTTTTTTTTTTCTTTTTTTATCTTTTTTCTTTGCTTCGTTATCTTTTTCTTTTGTTCTTTCGTACTCAAGTCTATTATTTTTTTGCTAAAAAATTACATTAGCTCATATTATTAATGATTATCCAACTGACTCCCTAAAAATTCCTTTAAATGCTTTACAGGTGGGCCCAAACTTAATGTTTAAATTTGTGAGAGCAATGATCTATCATTTAAAGAAATATGTATTGCTTTAATTGATCTATAATTTTGCCTTCAAAAAAACCTCATTATTTAACTAAAATTAAACTAATTTAACTAAAGGGGACAATCCACGAGTTACTTCGCCATTGGCGGATTGATTAATTCTTAGGAAACTTGACGCCAAATGCTATTTCAGAGAAAAATATATCGCAAATCAATTTTTTTGGCACAATTGTTTGAATACATATAGCTTAGTTAATCTACAACCGAATGAGAAAATAAAATTATGGGGTAAATTTAAACAGTTATTTTCTGATAAACGCCCGAAAACGTATTAGAATTTGCCTAAATAACCACAAAATCCCTAGCCCTCTCTAGAGAGTGGCAAGACAATACAAGGCATTACGGGACATTTTCAAGATGGCGGGCTAACGGCATTCGTTAGTCCCGGTGGTCAAAAGAACCGTTTTTTATGCGCTTTTAATTATCCAGAATGAATTTAGTTTTGGAATATGAGAAGCCATGTGTTTTTCCTCTCAAAATCAGAATTTTCTTCTCCAAAATTCGTAAAACTAGTTTGTTTTCTAGATGTTTTTTGTACGAACACGATCTCCGAAAAAACGTTTGCTATTCGAAATTGTGTGACGTCGCGGCTTTTAAACAAGCTTAATAAGCAACTAACAAATCATCAAGAATAATAAGGTAAACGAAAATCAGGATATATTACGATGTTTTCTTAAGAAATGTTTGAGTTTTAGCCTGAAATGAAATGCTCGTGTTCTCGGTGTATACATAAAATTTCTCTTGTATACTTTTGTGAGACAAAGATATTGTATTTATGAAGACATTATGTTAATACTGGCCCTAAGTTTCAAGAATTGATCTTAAGTTTTGACATTTTGTGAAAACCGTTGTTGAAGGCAAGCGTAAAAGCGAAATTTGCATAACTTACAAAAGCACGAAGACGTGACTACGAGCATGCGCAGACGTTTTTCACTAGTGTCGGTCTACATAACCTTACTGAAGCTAGTGAGTGATCTTTTGTTGGGTGAACACCAATATGGCGTCGTGTGAAAACCAAGAATAGCAAGGGATGAACGTCTTAGAATTATTTGGTTTTCAAATCAGATGGAATAATACTAACCTGAAGTTCACAGCCCTTTTTTTGAAGGCCTTTTACAACTGTGGCAATTTTGTCTCGACTCCCTTCATCACAGACAACAATTCTAACGGTTCTTTCCCGAACAAGGGCTCCTGTCAAGTCTGCTGAGGATCTTGAGGGCTGCTCAACTTCAGTTTCATGTAACAGCTCGCTCAGAAGTTCTTTCTGACAATATTCGATGGATTCTTTTAATAACTTTTGGACGTAGTAGTTGTTATGGTCCTGGAAGCATGTGGAAATAGTAGACATTAACATTCCTTTTGGAGTTGGCTGTTTTCTTTATCTTATTGGCTTCAGTTCGTCAATATCCAGGATGAGTGGAATTCAGTAACTGTTGAAATAAAATTCGTTCAAGGTCTTCAACTCTTGGCGTGTGAACAATCCAATAGTTGATAGCTGGATAAAGTGTAGGTACATCTGATCCTTCATCGTCTTCTTCATCATCAGAAACTGCCGGTTAACTGTCCGTTCGTTTACGCTTTCTTTCATGTAGAGCGGTTAAACAAGAAAAAAAGTACAAGATTCCTTCTTGTTTGGCAACCATGGAGTCGGCGAAATTCCTTTTGTTGGTAATTAAGAGTTTAGCATTTTGAAGTTCTCGTTTCGATGTTTTCCAAACAAGTCTTGCGGTCAGTACTTTTAAATTCTTGGCAAGAATGTCTTCCACGATGTTAGCCTGTAACTGATTCTGAATCGCTTTGCTAGACAATCTTCGATTGGGAATCATTCGTCTTAAGTGAGCCATCCTTATGGACTCGTATGAAGGCAAGAAACGTTCAGTATCCCTCTTGTTGCCTTATTAGCATTAAGGTATGGATAGCCTCCCTGTCGAATCACAACAAGGGAGTAGCGTGGAGTGCTAATAAACCAACAAGAGGTAGGGTGGGAGGGTGGGGCGACTTTTCCATTAGCGTCCCGTTGCGAACTGACACCCTTGCATAGTTAATTTGGTGTTATATAATGCTAATGACGTCATCCCGAGGGATATGAATATTCAATGAGGTTTGAATAGTTCAGTATCCCTCTTGTTGCCTTATTAGCATTAAGGTATGGATAGCCTCCCTGTCGAATCACAACAAGGGAGTAGCGTGGAGTGCTAATAAACCAACAAGAGGTAGGGTGGGAGGGTGGGGCGACTTTTCCATTAGCGTCCCGTTGCGAACTGACACCCTTGCATAGTTAATTTGGTGTTATATAATGCTAATGACGTCATCCCGAGGGATATGAATATTCAATGAGGTTTGAATAGTTCAGTATCCCTCTTGTTGCCTTATTAGCATTAAGGTATGGATAGCCTCCCTGTCTCATCTTTGCTTCGAGTAGCCCTCCTTTTAGGCTCTGCAGCTATCCCATTCAAACAACCCCAGTTTAACACCCCCTGATACTTTCCCAATCCTCACTCACAAAATCCCCCCTCCCCAAGAGATTGGAGAACTTCTGGTGATTTTCCTCCTACAACAGTCTCCTACAAAGTCCTACTCTGCAGCTCTTATCACCAAGACCCCCCTAAAATAGTTAATTAGTTGACCTAATACAACTGTTATAAATACTACTGTGGATCATTTGCATCTGTGGTCCTTCACTCGAAGACTTGTGTGAAGCCTATTAGGTCGTTTTGCCTGCGATAAAGTTCCGTCAGGTCCAAAGGTAACTCCGATAATGAGTCCCCTGCACCCCCAGACCTTAACACTTGCTCCATCCTAATGTAATGGCGTGCTGTACTTGTGGTTTTCCAACCGACGTGGTTCATAATAGTCTGCAAATCTGCTCCCGACATTGCTAGAGAAATCGCACACCCACTCCTTAATCCATGAAGTGTAATTCTGCGGTTGCCGAAAACCTCGGCCAGCTGATGGACATAAGTTGACAGGCGGCTCTGGGCCGCAGCAGAATCCAAAGGTGCCATGGCTACTTCTCCCGATGGTGTCACTGGACGAAACAGGTAACCCCCGTGAAGCGGTATGCCCATTGACTTACTTACCGCCATATACACTTCAAGAGCTGTAACCGGATACCGGGCACAGTGACGGGTCTCTCCGGTAGCGTTTCAGAAAAAAAAACAAGTTGGAAGTGCCATCACGTAGGCTTTTCGTCAAGACGTGACTAAAGAGCACGCCTTCTTTTCCGGGGAAGTACAACAGTTCCTGAGTCTTGTCCCTCGCTTCCAGTTGCTCTACCCTCATAACCGCTAAGTAGTCCTTCACAACCTTCGATGCTGCTGGGTTCCCGTATCCCGGAATAGACGAGTCGTAACAGACTCTTCCGGCTGCAGAGAAGATCGAGCGCAGTTTTCCTATTATACAGTCGACCGTTCCAAAAGCTAATCTTTTCGGACAAGAACAATTGGACTTCACTTTGGTGCCGAAAAACTCGCATCCGTCTCGATGAATCTTTGTTTTAAAGTAAATGAGAAAATACTGTCTTTTTTATTACAATTTCTTATTTGTGTGTATATATATATATATATATATATTTCAATTATTATTATTATCATCATTTGATTGGATTTATTCAAAATCGATCTAGCTAGGCGGAAAGCCCAGAGGTCCCACGGTCGGTAACACTGATGGTAAAAAGCCGCGCTTCGTTGGCCACAAGATGGCCTCCTTGGAACCTCGCCTTGCTAGCAGGAATTCCTTGGACGACATTGCCTTCTTCCTTCTCGTTGGCCACCACGAAGGAAAGGGGGATAGGCACGGGACGATCATGGTAACAACGGCTTTCTGAGACGACAGCACTGTAATAGGGGTGGAATCAATGCAAATGGCGGGCACGTAAGCGTTAATCTTGATTCCATCACAAATCGACAAGTTCTGGTTGAACACATTAACACCTGCTGAACCAGGCGTGGGATAAGGGGATAAGGAGTAAAGTGGCGGATTGGTGCACCCTGTCGGTCCCGCTGGACGTTGGAATCTAAAGCCATTAAGTCGAAGTTGTGACCTGACGCACCTCCAAATTTGGAGTCCACCAACTCCCAACATTCTCTGCATAACATTGAGTCTGCTTTAGATAAAACACGTGAGAACAAATCAGCAGGGTTACTGGATGGGACGTATGAAAGCTACAACTGGACATTTCGAATTCTCTGCGTCACCAGCTGAAAGACATGATGGGCTACCTTTGTGAGCCCTCTTGAACGTGCCCCACGTCCCCAAGTATGGAGGACAGACTGGTTGTCGACTTGAACGTCAACTCGACAGTCTCGTATGTTAAAAGCTACCGCCCACATCTCTTTGACATTGATGTTTTCCTCCTCCAAATCCGCTTCCCAAAAGTCCGAGCACTATCTCGCCTGGTTGAAGATGGATTACACCAGCCCAACGAGATATTGATGCATCTGTCGAGACTGACAGTTGTACTGGACCTAAAACGCACTTCTTAAGGCCAAAATAATAGCCCAGGTGAGTCAGGACTTTACAAACTATGTAAAGGGCAGCTTCTGTCGATTTGTAACTGTAATTGGGATCCCTTTGTTCCACAGGGCGAGACCAGTGGCCCCTCGTCGTAGATAATTCACCATTAAGCCGATCGTCAATGTAGAGCGAGCAAGCAATACCTTGCCACGAGACCAATGGTCTGGTAAACATAGGGCGAGTTTTTCCAGCCAAAAGGAAGGGTATTGCAGACCCACCAAAAGCCTCCCCACTCAATTCCAAAATATTTAGTAGATTCTTTAGTCAGCAAGACGTGGTCGTAACCAGATTTGTCATCCATCTTTGACATAAAGGAATACTTATAGACAAAACGAGGCACATCAATCAGCTTATCTAAGGAGAAGGGCGTATCCTTCATCCAAAGGCGGAGGAACCGTGCGTCTATGCATAGTCTAGGCTTTGATGGTTCAATTGTAATAGGCAGTATTATATGGGGTGGGTCTACTTCCCCAACTTTACCTAAAACTGTTACTGCTCCCGTTTTGAGTCTCTGCTCCAGCGTTTCGGTGATGAAATCGGCGAACTTGTTACGACGGGTGGTTTTTAAACACTTTCTGTGGGGGCATTGGGCTGTCATATTTTTCCCCTCGAAAAACTCCTTTAATATAAAGAGACGAAAAAAGGATTGAACAATGACCACTCTTGAAATCCTTCGTTAACTTCTACTTCATTTTTATAGCCAGATGCCACACTCTGCCATAGTTCTTTGTGCGCATGCACCTAGGGCTGTCCACAAGTTGCTCCAAAAAGTCTAAAAAGTTGCTCCAAAATATCGAAAAAGGTGCTCAAAAGTTGCTCAAAAATCCCAAAAGTTGCTCAAAAGTTGCTCAAAAATCTAAAAGTTGCTTGAAAGTTGCTCCAAAAAATATTTATATACAGTCAATTCGAAGGTCCAATATGACAGGAATTAACTCATAAACCAAATAACATCTTTGTTTAATGACTTTGTGGCTATCAGATAAAGGTAACATCAGTAACTAATATACATCAGCGTGATGATCAAAACTTGTGTAATCACTTTTAATGTATGCACTTTGAACCAATTATTAATTGACTAATAAAACATGCAAACATTGTAGGTTTTGGATGTAATGTAGAAATGGAAATATGCAAATACATTATAAGTGGTCACACATTTATGCAGTTGATCTAGCTGTTAGTATTTTTTCTGGATATTTTTGTACTTGAAAAATAGTTGGAAATGTATATTCAACAATCAATACAACTATCCATAACATATAGTCACATTCATATCTTATCTTTTGTCCCTGTTGTATCGAAGCATAACAGAGGCCTCAGCAGTTTCTTCTAATGCAGCATCTTGCTGTCTGTTAAATGCACCTTTGAGTAAGCTGAATACTCTCTCTGCTGATGCAGAACTTGGCTGTACTAATAAGATCTTCTTGGCTGCCGCTGACCACTTTGGAAGACCATTGCTATGGTCTGACCACCATCTCACTTTCTCATCTTCTGTTTCAAGTTGTGCACCATCAACAATAGCCAGATATAGTGGAAGTTCTCCAACAAGCTGAGCAATTTCAACATCAGTGAAAAATCCAAATAGTTTAAGTTCTTGAATTGAGGCAGCAGTAGGATGAAGCTGTTGAACCTGCATTGGACAGCATAATCGAGCAGCTTTAAATGCACGGACTATATCACGAAACTGTAAGCTGAATTTGGTTTGATAAAAACGAAATCCTGGATTAATGCAGGCTTTTCCTTGAGCAACCAGTTGGTTGTATAATTGATTATTTCCATTGGCATAGTGCCTTGCTTTTGCTTCGAGATTTGGGTAAGACTCAATTGCTATTGCATGTGATAATGCTGACAAACGTTCATAGCAGGTAAATACTAAGGGGCCATCTCCTTCAAGGTAGTATGTTGCTGCAACAAAGTGCCTACCAGCATCAATCATTGCAGCCAACTCAATGTTCAAGTCCCGAAGATTATTTACATCATCAAACAGTTCCAACAAGTTTGCCCTGCAGACAGGAGAAATGTCATTTTCCCTTAAGAATGGTTCCACATCTCCAAAATACTGCATAACAAGATTTAGTACTTCCCATTTGCTCCACCATCTTGTATCTGATTTGAGCAGCATGGCAACACCAGTTCTTGTTTTCCACAATAGGCGGGCAGCAGGACTATGTGAGAACATAGTGTTCCAGTTCCTAGAAAATATGTCTAGGACACTAAATTCAAAATGCTTCCCAACATTGTCAATTGTGTGTGAAAAGCATGGGACATTAAATAGTCTAGGGAAAAAAAATCCAATTTGTCGTAATGCTGCTTCATTAACTGCTGCACCATCTCTCATTGCTGCTAAAAGTTGATTAGCTTGGATTGAGTACTCAACAGCCAGGCACTGCATTAATCTTTGTGCAAGCTGTGGTGCATTTAGACTCACTGCTAATACCTCCAATTTCACAAGTCGTTGTTGAATATTCCATTGGTTATCAATGAAGCGCACAACAATAGCTAATGCTTCTCCAAGTCTTGTACTCCCATCAAAAATTACAGAAAATGCATCATTTTCAGCAATTTCAGATTTAAGAATGTCTTTCTCTTTTTGGAGAATCAAAGGGATCATTTCAGTCAGATGCGAACGTGATGTCAAACGATGACCATATTTTTCAAGAAATGGCCTCATAATGTCAACTTTTAAAAGTGGGATACCTGCTTTCAAAAAAGATTCTACAAGTTCGTAACGATGCAGTTGCATGTCCACCGGTAAAGTTGCCCCTTTTGTCTCAGTATTTTTCGATAACATTTCTTTAATATTCTGATCCTTCTTCTTTTCCCTTTTCAGAGTGTCCTTTGACTTCGAGTGCTTAAGAGATGATACATGCTTCTTAATAGAGCTTTTCTTTTTAGATATAAATTCTTTACACGCGTCACATCTGAGTTTTCCAGATACTATAACCAGATATTCGTCTTTAAACTCCTTTAGTCTGTCCCACGAAGACACATTTGGGTCGACTGCACCGCGAATATTTCTCTTCTTATGGGGAGTATTGCGTTGCAACTTCCTTTCTCTTGCAATACTTGCTTTTTCTGGTTCTTGTAAATTTGCTCCAGCGTTTTTCGCCTTTGTTATTAAAGGGCTTTCAGATTCTGAATCGTCCAGATTAGATTCACTAGAATGGTTATCATCCATGCGTGTGGTTTCCGCCATGTTTTTTATCAGTTGCAACCGCTGGCCACAAGAATGGCAATTCACCACAGGAAGACCAACATCATAGTGACAAACATTGAAATCAATAGATTGTTGTTTTTTACCCTTTTACTCGGAACGGTTATTGTATGCAACCCATTTAAAATTGGAAAAAGAGCAAAAATGCAAAGGAAAAAAAAAGATTCGGGGTCCTGAAAGGAGAGGCTATTAATCGATCGACCCTCGCCAGCCAAGACTCTATCAATGTCCTCCAGGGGCCCTTTTGTACTTGTCATCCCTCCTGGACTCGGGGTCCCATCAAACGATACCCATTTCACTTCTTCAGGACGACTCCGTCCCACCTCTAGAAGATTAGGGTCTTCAACCATCAGCTTGGGTCTTTTCGATTTAGGCTGAAAGTGGGAAGACCAATGCAAACCGTGACTAATTGAGAGGAGAAATAGAAATGGGATAACCCAAACCCGATGGGAAACCCGAGTTCAGAGGAAATGACAACCTTAGCCCGATCAATCGAGCAACAAGGGAATGCCCTAGAGGACAAAACGCTTGCGGCGTCATCTCTCCTTACCCGAACAAAATATATATAAAAAGAAGGATAATAAAACCCTTTGAGTGGCCTATGTGAATCCCCCTAACCGCCACTTGTTTAGAACTGAACTCATGCAGTCATTAAACAATATCAGGTTTTATCCACACATTTAATTCTATTCGTAGCATCAATGAATCCATTTCCATTTCATATTTAATTCCAATACATAGTCTAAGCGATTCCAATATCAAACAACCAGTTACAGAATTCGATTCAACCTTTCTTGGTGCAGTTACGAGCAAACTGGCCCGGCTGGCCACTGTTATAGCATCTCTGAGGCTGCCGTTCCCCACGGTTGTAGGAGCCAGTACGGGTCCAGCGCGTCCTGGCTGTGGTCCTTGGTTACTCTGAGCCCGATCGTTTACGAACGGCCTTGTCAATCAGCGACGAGCTTGATCAACACCGATTGCATCGCAGGATGATGCCGTAACGCCCTCTCATCTTTACACTCTCTTGCATGATCTACCAACTGCTAGAGCCGCTAAGGCTCTGTGAGGATCAAAAAATGCCTGAGGTTTGGAAATTAGCAACTGCAACGTTGACAAAGACGTCTCTACCGGCGCCTTGTCTGGCCTTTTCTTCATATCATCCAGCTGTTCCTTTAAGATCTTAACCTCTACTACAGAGGCCTAAGTAAAATCAACAGGCAGACCTGATAGCAAGAACATCGCCGTTTCACGATGACGCCTGGGCTCTTTCTGCCTGCAGGGGCTCATACAACCCTTCACAACTTTCTGACTTGAATCACGTGAGCCCGCACAACGCATCGCGATATTAATTTCTACTGGAATCAAGACAGCCCACACAGTGCATCATGATTACTTTTCTTTTAAATCACGTGAACCCACACAGCGCATCACGGTTACTTTTCTTTAAAATCACGTGAGCCCACACAGCGCATCACGATTACTTTTCTTTTAAATCACGTGAGCCCACACAGTGCATCACGATTACTCCTCTTTTAAATCACATGAGCCCACACAGCGCGTCACGATTACTCTTCTTTTAAACCACGTGAGCCCACACAGCGCATCACGGTTACTTTTCTTTTAAATCACGTGAGCCCACACAGCGCATCACGATTACTTTTCATTTTGAAACACGTGAGCCCACACAGCGCATCACGGTTACTTTTCTTTTGAACCACGTGAGCCCACACAGCGCATCACGATTACTTTTCTTTTGAATCACGTGAGCCCACACAGCGCATCACGATTACTCTTCTTTTAAATCACGTGAGCCCACACAGCGCATCACGATTACTCTTCTTTTAAATCACGTGAGCCCACACAGCGCGTCACGGTTATTTTTCTTTTAAATCACGTGAGCCCACACAGCGCATCACGATTACTCTTCTTTTAAACCACGTGAGCCCACACAGCGCATCACGGTTACTTTTCTTTTAAATCACGTGAGCCCACACAGCGCATCACGATTACTTTTCATTTTGAAACACGTGAGCCCACACAGCGCATCACGGTTACTTTTCTTTTGAACCACGTGAGCCCACACAACGCATCACGATTACTTTTCTTTTAAATCACGTGAGCCTACACAGCGCATCACGATTACTCTTCTTTTAAATCACGTGAGCCCACACAGCGCATCATGATTACTCTTCTTTTAAATCGCGTGAGCCCACACAGTGCATCACGATTACTCTTCTTTTAAATCACATGAGCCCACACAGCGCGTCACGATTACTCTTCTTTTAAACCACGTGAGCCCACACAGCGCATCACGGTTACTTTTCTTTTAAATCACGTGAGCCCACACAGCGCATCACGATTACTTTTCATTTTGAAACACGTGAGCCCACACAGCGCATCACGGTTACTTTTCTTTTGAACCACGTGAGCCCACACAGCGCATCACGATTACTTTTCTTTTAAATCACGTGAGCCCACACAGCGCATCACGATTACTCTTCTTTTAAATCACGTGAGCCCACACAGCGCATCACGATTACTCTTCTTTTAAATCACGTGAGCCCACACAGCGCGTCACGGTTATTTTTCTTTTAAATCACGTGAGCCCACACAGCGCATCACGATTACTCTTCTTTTAAACCACGTGAGCCCACACAGCGCATCACGGTTACTTTTCTTTTAAATCACGTGAGCCCACACAGCGCATCACGATTACTTTTCATTTTGAAACACGTGAGCCCACACAGCGCATCACGGTTACTTTTCTTTTGAACCACGTGAGCCCACACAACGCATCACGATTACTTTTCTTTTAAATCACGTGAGCCTACACAGCGCATCACGATTACTCTTCTTTTAAATCACGTGAGCCCACACAGCGCATCATGATTACTCTTCTTTTAAATCGCGTGAGCCCACACAGTGCATCACGATTACTCTTCTTTTAAATCACGTGAGCCCACACAGTGCATCACGATTACTTTTCTTTTAAATCACGTGAGCCCACACAGTGCATCACGTTTGAGTTCTTAAGACTCCAGCACACCAGTTTCGCAATCTAACTTCACATAATAGGCTTAATTATTACAAGTACATCTGCACGTTGTAGAATATTATTCGTACTTGATCCGCAGCCCAGCTAAAGGACTAAATATGTAGAAGGCAATAAAAATACTCCCAAATGACTACTTATATTGCTTAAAAAGAAGAAACCTACAGCACTGCGTCTAACTAGCGAAACAGAGTTGAAAATACATCCTTGCAAGAAATACAATTGAGTTTAAGTCTCCCGGGAAAATGATTCTCAATTCAAATCTGCATAATTAAGTCTCATGGACTAGAAGCGTAACCGTTAAACAAAGCAATTGAACAACTAGTTTCCCCGAGAAAAAAGGCCAATATCTACGCAAGATTCCTACCTCAACACCTCCCTGGCCTCCTACTGAGATCGAGGTTGGATTTGAGTTCAAGGACGGATGTTGTAGCAGTAGAAGCTGAAGCAGTCGAAGTTGAAGCATTTATCGCTGTTGAGACGCCTAGAACCGTCGATGTTGTTGAAATACTCAAAGAAACAGGAGTAGAACCACGATCTAGAACTCTTGTGGCTTGTCGAACTTCGGAGACTACTTGAGGAGTTAATCGTCCAGGACGCGCTGGACCCGATTCATCCATTGCGACTTTCCTCCATTAGCGTCCCGTTGCGAACTGACACCCTTGCATAGTTAATTTGGTGTTATATAATGCTAATGACGTCATACCGAGGGATATGAATATTCAATGAGGTTTGAATATAAACTGAACAAACGCGCTCTTTTAAGGAGAAAACAAAAACAAAAGAATGGAATAAATTTTCTTCAAAACTTTCTCCAGAGGGACAAAAACAAAACGGGGTCATTGTTCCCAAATCCAAAAGGAACGCCATTTCCGTACTAAAAATTACTTCTATTCAGAACTTTTCGTGCCTTTCCTGTTGTTTCAACAATAAAATCAATGCCCACTCTGTTCCCCACTCCTTACAATGAAACCAGTGCACTTCACTGTTTGACGTACTTGCTGTCCTGACCCGACTTACAAACTTGGTTTGTGAGTATGGTGGGTAAGTGGGCAAGCTATTGTTTCAGAGCATACTTCCCCACTGTCTAACCCACTACACTTAGGTCCACCAACGCACTGCATGGGATTGCGCTTACAGTACCAACCCAAGTAACAAAGTTTCTTTTGGCTAAGGGTGGGGAAGTGGGTAAGGGGGAAGCTATTGTTTCAGAGCATGTTTCCCCACTGTCTTGCCCACTACACTTAAGTCCACCAACGTACTGCATGGGATGCACTTACAGTACCAACCTAAGTAACAAAGTTTCTTTTGGGTAAGGTTGGGGAAGTGAGCAAGGGGGGAAGCTATTGTTTCAGAGCATGCTTCCCCACTGTCTAACCCACTACACTTAAGTTCACCAACGCACTGCATGGGATGCACTAACAGTACTGACCCAAGTATCAAAGTTTCTTTTGGGGAAGGTTGGGGAAGTGAGCAAGGGGGGAAGCTATTGTTTCAGAGCATGCTTCCCCACTGTCTAACCCACTACACTTAAGTTCACCAACGCACTGCATGGGATGCACTTACAGTACCGACCCAAGTATCAAAGTTTCTTTTGGGGAAGGTTGGGGAAGTGAGCAAGGGGGGAAGCTATTGTTTCAGAGCATGCTTCCCCACTGTCTAACCCACTACACTTAAGTTCACCAACGCACTGCATGGGATGCACTAACAGTACCAACCCAAGTAACAAAGTTTCTTTTGGGGAAGGTTGGGGGAAGGGGGGAAGCTATTGTTTCAGAGCATGCTTCCCCACTGTCTAACCCACTACACTTAAGTCCACCAACGCACTGCATGGGATGCACTTGCAGTACCAACCCAAGTTACAAAGTTTCTTTTGGGGAAGGGGGGAAGCTATTGCTTCAGAGCATACTTCCCCACTGTCTAACCCACTACACTTAGGTCCACCAACGCACTGCATGGGATTGCACTTACAGTACCAACCCAAGTAACAAAGTTTCTTTTGGGTAAGGGGGGAAGCTAATTTTTAAGAGCATGCTTCCCCCACCGTCCAACCCACTACACTTAAGTCCACCAACGTACTGCATGGGATGCACTTACAGTACCAACCCAAGTAACAGTTTTTTGGGGTAAGGTTGGGGAAGGGGGGAAGCTATTATTTCAGAGCACGCTTCCCCACTGTCTAACCCACTACACTTAGGTCCACCAACGCACTGCATGGGATTGCGCTTACAGTACCAACCCAAGCAACAAAGTTTCTTTTGGGGAAGGGGGGGAGCTATTGTTTCAGAGCATGCTTCCCCACTGTCTAACCCACTACACTTAAGTCCACCAACGTACTGCATGAGATGCACTTACAGTACCAACCCAAGTAACAAAGTTTCTTTTGGGGAAGGGGGGAAGCTATTGTTTCAGAGCATGCTTCCCCACTGACTAACCCACGAACAAAGCATTTTGTTTGTGTCAAAACAATTAGTACAAACGTTAACTGCATTTGTATTGAAAGCACAGAAAGGGTCCACATAGTTCCGTTTTTACTTTGTTCCTGTTTGAGAAGCCTAACAATGAAATTGGTTTGGCATTGTAATCGTTAATATGTAACCCCTTTGTCTAATTTTGATTTTGTTCGATTTGTTGATCTTCCATAAACATTGAATGAAATTCGGACATGGATTCATGGCGTCTTTCCTTGTTTAAACTCGAATATAAAAATGAGAACAGAAATATTTGGATATGTTCTTTCCTTCCTTCCTTCCTTCCTTCCTTCCTTCCTTCCTTCCTTCCTTCCTTCCTTCCTTCCTTCCTTCCTTCCTTCCTTCCTTCCTTTCTCTTTTTCTTTCTTTTCTCTTTTTCTTTCTTTTCTTTGTTTATTTGCTTGTCTGTTTGTTTTGTTTGTGTTTGTTCGTTTGTTTATCTGTTTGTTTTTTGTTGTTTCTTTTGATTATTACACATTAACTTTAGTGCATGTTTATTTCCACTAATATGGAAAATTTCTATGGTGAACATAAAAAAACTGCAAGTGTCCCTCGGCTATGATATTGAGCGCTTATAATTGGACGAGTTTCCTGTTACCCGATGCACTTTAATTTGTGTGTGTGTGCAACTTGCAATACAGTGCTGATGAAAGCAAAGCATTGCAAGTTGTTGGAAGATGTCAGATGCTCGCAATTCTCTTCTCAACTCGCAACAACAATAACGCAACAAGTTCTGATGAGTCATTTGCGACAGGGATTGCATTCAGGTTGCTGGATAGATGTTAGCTGCAACATGCTTCGTAACGTTGCAAAGATTAGAAGTGCGATCAACTTTTTCTGCAACTTGCAACGTTGCACTGCAAGTTACAAAGAGGGGGTAAGACGCGCACGCAGTCTCTTCCACAACTTGTAACGCAACGACGTTGGCGTTGCATTGCATTCGCAAGAGAAAATTGCAATATGTTACATGGCCTTAGGCCTTGTTCAAACGAGAACACAAGTCGGTGCAAGTTTTGACGTCTTCGTTTGAAATCCAACTTGCATCGACTTGCGAGCAGTTTGAACGTGCTCAAATTTGATCGCAAGTTAATGCAAGTTGTGGCTCGTTTGAACACTCACGCACAACTTCATAAGTTGTTTATTTTTCGTCCGAACTTCTGCACATTTCCTCTCCTACTAATAATTCAAACAAAAACAAAACTGATTTTCTCGCTGTCCTTCAGCTAGCTGATTTTCCTTGAATGTTTTTGAAAATTTTTCAACGACTTGCGTGGAGAGGTGTTCAAACGAGGACATAAGTTGCAAGTCTAAACTTGCATCGACTTGCGTTCTCGTTTGAACGGGGCCTTAGTGTGCCTATAAAGTCTAGCCAGAAATAATTTCTCTCAAAAGAACTTGGCCTCTGAAACAAAAATATTTTGAAAAGTGGGTCTTTCAATTTCTTTAGGCCGGTAAAAAGCGCTGCAAAGTTGGAGAAAAAGCACATTTTGGGCCTCCTGTTCACAAATTTGTGAGAACCTTTGGAGACTGAGAACCAAGGAATAAAGTTTATTTAGACGCTACAAGCTCTTAATAACCTTGTATATTGTTGATGGTATACTCTATATTAATGCTCCCAACCCATTAGACACATTAACTGACAACAGTTTGTGGGATAAATGGGGAATGGTGATTAGGTCTCCCGTCTGCAATCACAGCCGACAGCATACTGGTCAGTGCATGGCAAAGAGAGGTCATAATCCTCTCTCCAGGGGTCATAATCCCCTAGGCCGCTGAGGGGTGAAAATCACATTCAACCTCTACTAAGGGGTGATCATCCCTTATGCTCATCCGAAGTCACATCAGATAGCATTGCATGGCAAGGAGAGGTATCCTCTCTCCAGGAGGGTAAACCCCCCTGGGCCGCTGAGGGGTGAAAATCACATTCAACCCCTACTGAAGGGTCATAATCCCTTATTAGCCCCATTGTTCCCATGGCAACCGATTCACCGATTCGGAGGGATTATTAATTCCCAGCCTATATTAGCAATATGCCATGAGTCTATGGGGCAAGGCGTGACCAGTATGGGAGAGCCTAATCCCCATCCCTTAGTTTATTAAAACATGGTTTAAAATAAGACTAGCATATTGCATTACATATATTAACTAGCAACTTTCGATTGTTCTTTTCCAGCTAATGCTGGGATTGTTCATGATAATACTTCTACCTCTTGTCTAAAAGATTAATGGTACAAACTGTAACAAACATTTGGTACTCAGATATACTAAATAATGCTAATGTATATAATATTATCAAATACACAAATAATTCACAAAGGGGTTTTTGCATTAAATATGCTACTAGGACAGAGAGGGTAAGGGTGGGTGGGAAAAATGCTTGTATCAAGTTGGTTGCTTATACCAGAATGAATGAAAACTTTGGCTGATCAATTACAAGTGATACACAACTTAATTGACAGCTTGCAGTGCTGTAATGTGATTGGCTAGGATAAATTAGGCATGCTTAGTCATTATTACAGAAGCAACCCTTAAGCTCCATTCATTGGACTAGCAGCATATTTAACTTCCGGATTACAGTTATTGTTTACCCTGGACAACAAAGCCACTTTGTCCTAATTGATAATTAATACCCTTAAAAACAACCATTGAGCAACTCTTAAGCTTCATTCATTGTCAAGCACCATATTACATTTCCCGACTACAGCTGTGTTTACACTTGGGAAAAAGACCGCTTTGTCCACATCAATAACAGTTTACATTCCATTGCATCTTAAGCGTAGCTAATGGTTGTATCATTAACTTTAATTTATATAAATATAAATTGGCTTTTAACTTCTACTACAAATTCTACTACTTTGATATCGCTATTTTTAGCTCTTTCTTTGAGTCTAAATGCCGTGATTCCGGACATACGTCACAATGTGCCTTACATTACGTCACAATGTCAAAGTCTATTATCAACCAAATGAGTTTATCATTAACCAAATTCGCCCCAGCCTTCCAAAGAATGCGGATTTTTGCCTGGAACGACAGCTTTGAACGGATGGATACACTGGGAAAAAAACCTTACATCTTTGATGTCGCTTTAATTATATTTCCCCAAGATGCTCAACTTTTAAAAAATATACATTTTCGCTAGGGTTTATAGGCACTTTACGGTGGTATAGACCGCTTTCACAACTTGCTTGACAACGAGGCTAACATGACTAAACAAAAGAAATCAGCCATGACCAGCATTTCTTTTGTTTTATCCACATTAGCCTCGGTATCAAGTAATTTTGAAACTGGTCTATTACATGAGTCAATTCGCAACAACGATTTACCGCGCAACACTCGCTCAAACTCATAATTTTTTCGATAAAAGTTTTTAAAATTCAAATCAAACAATTTCAACGTGTTGGTTAAGCAAAAATTTTGTTAAAAATCGTTCCATTTTGTCATCCAGAGCATAAACTGTATGGGTACCATTTTTTGGGTGTAACAGTTTTCGCACATGATATTCATGTCAATTCAAAATGTCATATGCCCGCATATATTATCAGTTTTCAAACCAAGACATTTCTGTGATGGTTGAAATTGCTACAGAACAGCAAATGATATGATAAGATATTTTATTGGATTTAGCACATTGCACCATAGGAAATCCCATGATGGCATAATCATCCTAAATTGAATACATTATTGACACAATAACTTCATTTTTAATAATGATAATCATAATTCAAGCGCATGTAATCAAAGTTTGATGATGACACAATCATTCCAATTTCCTACACCATTTTACAGCCAAAATCGTTGCATCGCGACCAGCAAATTACAAATTTTGTTTTGATTTTGGGTTTTTCTGAGCCGTCAATCAGTTTGGGGGCGGAGCTCCTTTCAAATCAACCAATCACTGAAGGAGTTCGTGAAAGCTCCGCCCCCAAGAATGATGAACAGATCAGAAAAGACCAAAATCTTACCGACGTTGCAGGTCGCGATGCAACGATTTTGGCTGTAAAGGCGCATAATCAAAGTATACTTAAAAGGACGTTTGCGACTGAATGATCTAAACCGCATTTTTTCCTTCAAACGTTTTATGGTAAAAGAACATCATCATAGAAGTTAAATGATCAAATAAAAAGTGGGGGCCACAAACTTTCCTGAGGACTCACATGGCGTCAAAGTGGACTCTCTTTCTCGTTGAAAACTGCTTGCGCGTAATACGAACTAACGCCAGAACAGACGGAAAATTATTGCGGGAAAACTGAGAAATAGATCGGTAAAAGTCTCCTTTGATGGGTGTCTAACATTATATCGTAAAATAAGATGTGTGAATAGTTCTGGATAGATGCCAACATGCATGCAATTTTTCATCATTATCTTAACCATGGACGGATTCGATGTTAGTCTCCCTCGCAGCCGCTCCTATTGTCGTCGCGCAAGGTTCCTCCCTCCTTCTTAGAATCCTTGCGTGACGACACTAGGAGCGGCTGCGAGGGAGACTAATTCGATGTGTGCCTTCTTATGCCTGTGGTTTGATAAAGCTTGTGTGATTTCGACAATTTTTTATTGACTTTTATTTTTTATTTTCTATTTATTTATTGATTGATTGATTGATTGATTGATTGATTGATTGATTGATTGATTGATTGATTGATTGATTTTATTTTTTTATTATTGTTATTATTATTATTTTTTTTTTTTTTGACTTTTAAACAATAGAAGTTTACTCGGAATGTCTTAAATATATCTAATAAAAAAGGGGGTCACCGACTTTGTTGCTGAAATATAAGCTCTTGATGTCACGCTGAAGTGATCGTCCATTCCGTTGCTTAAATAAGATTTGAATACCCTTAAAACAGGGCACTTTTGGAGAGAGGGGTAACGAAAAAACTTGCAAGCCATTGGACTCTATCATAAAAATAATTTCGAGACAAATTTTAATTACAGAACCTTTAAAGTTGTCCACACATGCTGTCGTTTTTTCTTGCGCTTGCAATGTAGTTTTAGAGATTTTGTTGCCAGAGAGAATTGCCGAGTATATCATGCCTGGTAAAGACCTCTTGCAACAAAAAATTGTCACAGAACATTTTAAAGTTCTCTCTACAAGAACTGGACAATGCACGACTCGCATTGAGTGTTGTAGTGTTGATGCTTGCTGCAATTTTTCTTTGCAACAAAATCCCAAATCGCGTTGCTAGCGCAAGAAAGTGTATGTATCGCTAGCTTTACTTTTGAATTGCTTTCGGTTTTGCAAGCCCGCCAAGAGTGGCGCAGTGGTGAAGCCACTTGCCTCTCACCGCTGGGCCCTGTGCGTGAGGTGAGTTTGATGTTGTTCTTTTCCTTGACACGAGGGTTTTTTCTCCGGGTACTCCGGTTTTCCTCCCTCAGCAAAAATCAGCATGCGAGTCGAGTGATGTTTGGTAATATTTTGATGTAGTGTGAGTGAGTGTAGTGTCCCCCGATTAGTGTGTAAGCACTAAAAGACGTGCGCACTTAAAGTTATTTCTTTACTTCTAAACTTGGTAGGAACTTGTTCTTGCTCCAAGGTTTAGGTTTCTGCATTGAATCCTTTTCACATCTTAGACTGTAACAAACTGTGTATCACGGGACTCGACTTTCTTGAATCTGAATTTCCCTTTACAACACTTAACTTTAAATAATATTGGGACTCTAAGTGAGTCTGCTCCTTGAACTAGCTAATACTGGGTCTCTGAGTGAGACTGCTCCTTCAATGTACTAGCCTTCGCGTTCGTAAGGTTATCTCTTTCTTTCACATGACTGTGCTCTCAGCGTTCTTGCGATAACGGTTCTTGTCCGAGAGCGAGCCGCCAAAGCCGCAAGAACAGTATATATACAAGATGTTTACATTTTTTTCGTGGAAAAATTGTTGTTATTGATTCATTAAGCTACATTAAAACTAAGTTACTGATTATGTAAATATCGTCACACTCCACTTTCAAGTTTGTAGGGACTCACAAAGTGGTCAAACTCCTGGCCACTTCTTCCGGATTTTTTCCCATTTGTTGTTGTTGTTATTGTTTTTGTTGGGCTTCCTGTCTTTTTTAAACACTAACAGAGGAAAGCCCCCAAAAGACAGGGAGCCCAACGAAAGCAACAGCAACAACAATAATTGATAGTAAAAGGGGAAAAAATTAATAATAAAAGGGAACAAAGCCAAAAGAAGAGGCCAGTAACGGGACTATGCATGCATCGTGCATCACTCGTGCATGTAAATTGAACACATGGAAGAACTGGAGAGATCATTTAATCACACTATTAGTTTTCTATTTACATTTTGTGTGTTAACAGAGCGGTGTTCACATGAGTGGGAAACGGTACGGTCCTTACTGTAACCATGTCAGTACCGTAATTTTTATAAAAACATTCAAAAATTCTGCCGTAACGGTACCGTGCGGTGACCGTACTGTTTCCCAGTCATATGAAAACCGTTCTAACAATTCTAAAGGCGCTGTTACACTGTGCAATTTTCCCCAGCCGAGGCAAGCTGGGACGAGATTCAAGATGGTTCCTCAGAGCGAAATGAGAAATTGCGCATGCGTTCGTAGAAAACGTGCCTCAAAAATTGCGAGGAAAGTTGCTGGAGAGGTGATACACTGTGCAATGGCATTGCAAGTTGCTGCAATGCGTTGCGAAAAGTAGATCTGAGTCCTACTTCATGCAAAGCTACGCGCAACAAAACAAATTGCGAGACAACCCCAGTTACACTGTGCAATCCTCCAGCAACTTGTTTCGTAACGCCGTTGCGAGATAAGTTGCTGAGAAAATTGCACAGTGTAACAGCGCCTTAGTAAGCCAGGGAGTGAACTTATTTCATTCTAAGATAATAAAAGGAGATCTATGAATTTATCACAGACAGACTGCATTTAATTTTTGAAATTTTTAACGCGTGTGAATAATAAGTGTATACCATCTTTCTTCAGTTGAGCTCCAGGTTCTGAATACAAAGCATCCACCACAGTCTCCTTAACAACATGTTGTGGTAACGTTGTAATAAAAATCGTTGCTGAACGCCATGTTTCACTACAATTCCTTCCAGGTTTTATCGTAGATTAATTTTATTTAGCCCTTGAAAGAAAGATGACGATAGCACCACTTTACAACTGGTATTTGTACAGTGGAATAATAATGTGGATGGCACGATTTTCCCTCCCAATGCATTTCCCCTGCATCTATTCTATAAATGTTGTACTGAGTCAAACAATTTGAGCTCGTACAAAGCACGTACATCACAATAATTTGAACTTTGTAATTTTCAATTACAGCTGATATAGTAACAGCTACGAAAGAGGCTTTGTACAATCCGCCACGCGACAGCAACTAATGGCAGGAACAATTCACATCTCGACAGGAGAGTATAACCAGGAAACTGAGACTCCATTCATGTCCTAAAAAAACTTTTGGCAGTCAATTGACGTGTTGACCCGCATTCCAGCTAATTTTCGAATTCAATTCGTCTTTATTGATTACATCTTTATTGCCTATGAAAAGAGAACATTTCATCGAATGCATGGCAAATGTTTATTAAATTCTACAGCGCGCGCGCAAGTGGATGATTGTTTAAGGTGGCCCGCGGGTATCTATTTTGGCGCGGAATCACCCATTTCTGAACCTCGCTGTATGGCGTGAAATTATCCGATGGCTCTCAAATTTCAGATTTAAAAATTTCAAAAATTAAAGAGCTTTACACTTGATTTTACATTTACGAACTCGTTACATATACTAATTTTATGTGGCAAGAGACCAAAGTATTCGTGACCTTAGAAATGTTTTCTTGTGTAGCGCGAAACGTCTTCAATTTTTCTAAATTTCTAAGGTCACGAATACTTTGGTCTCTTGCCACATAAAACTAGTATATGTAACGAGTTCGTAAATGTAAAATCAAGTGTAAAACTCTTTAATTTTTTCCTGAATCTTATCCGAAACTCAAAATTCGCCTTGTCTTTACAAACGCATAACGGCTAATCGCTTAGCATTTCCAAATTACAGTCTTTATAACTGAAAACATAGATCCTTAGGGGTTTTAAATCTGAAATTTGAGAGCCATCGGATAATTTCACGCCATACAGCGAGGTTCAGAAATGGGTGATTCCGCGCCAAAATAGATACCCTCGGGCCACCTTAAAGATAGCCAGAACGTTACATCACGTGACCTGTTTCTCAGTCTCCTGGTTATGTTGTCCTAATCACAAAGAATGCAAATCCTCGTGCTGTCAAACAAAGCCAGTCATGGTCTTCCAAAGTCTCTATCTCATTAACGTTGTCCAGATAAAAAGACATTTTTACTATTGTAAATATCACGTGTCTCATTAAACTTTCATCATTCTAGGCTCTGAAAACGTTAATTTCACTTGCATAAGCCCAGAATTCACGTGAGAAACGAATAACTTATGAATGACTGTCATTTACTACAATAGTCTAAACATCTTTATCCATGCAGCTGGACAACGTTGATGATGTTGACTCTATACTATTGCTACATTACAAAACTTTCTTGATGGGAAAACTATCAAACCTTTCTCTATTCCAATTTATCTATATAGCATCTATATCTGGTATAAAAGTCATTGTGATATTCATGTATTTTTTTGTACATTATTTGGGATATTCTTTAGACATTTCTCACTAAATTAGCTTGCTGCTTCAAACAACATCTTTATTGCCTATGAAAAAGAGAACATTTAATTCATAACAGCCACTGAACAATAATGACTCTTCCCCTCCAAATTTGGTAAGAGAACCTCAAATCTTAATAGTACAATGAGAACTGTGCAAAGCTGCAACTTGGAGTCTGTTCTCTGTCATGAAATTTATAAAATATCCATCATATAACGCGCGCTCTCATTGGCCGAAAGACGCGTATACTGCAAACTCTAAATATGCACACAGCACCCGCGCGCACTTTTCGAATTTTTTACCATTTTAAATGAACACTGAATTTGCTCAAGAACGTTACATATTTTATAACAGAAATAGAAAACTTGCCCCCTGTGCTGTGTGCAGATTTAGAGCACTTGGGATTGATCAGAACACTCGCAGAACACTTGTGCTTCTCTTAACACTTCTCGAGTGTTCAATCCCCACATGCTCTAAATCTGCATATAGCACGCACGCGCGTCTTCTATTTCTTCAGTATATACCACTTGCAGCATGTTGGCATTCAGCTCAATCTGGGAGACAAAACAGTAGATTTTAATTCTCAAGAGAGCAAAAGTCTTTTGTTTTGTCCCCTAGATTGAACTGCTCTGGTATCATGTGCAAGGGGTCCATAGGCTGTTTCATACTTATGACACAAGCAACATATGCAGACTCAATAGTAGACTGCACATCAACAGTGCTTGTCTTCTCTCACACCTATGTGATCAATAGGATACTGAGCCTGTGTATGTTGCTATTGCTTATGCTTGCAAAAGCTCTTTCCCTCTCCCCTCCCTCCCCTGAACCTTTTCACAGCTAGGCTATCCAGGTAATGGGTAGTCCAGGCCCAGGCGTCTTTTTACCCCACTCCACTTCGGTAAAACAGAGTCCAGAAGAACTTGTATGCGCATGTGTTACATGAGCCAATCAGACACCGTAAAATTTTGGTGTGACCCGGTTACAGAGCTATCGTTCAAGTCTATCTGAATTAAAATCAGCTATACGGGGCTCATTTTGAAAACGAATTCATCGAAGCAGTTAAGTATGCCTTCACTTGTACGAAGCACACATTTTATCCAAATTGGAGCAAATCCTAGCCCTGTGTGACTTACCAAAAGGCCTTGTAACCAGGTCACCCCAAAATTGTACGGTGTCTGATTGGTTCATGTAACTCATGTGCATGCAAGTTCTTCTGCACTCTGTTTTACCGAAGCGTAGTGGTAATGGGCTTCCTGTGGTTGAAGGTGATTTCAAAGCCAACTCATACTCTGTTAGAAATGCCCTAAATATGTTTGATTTTTCATGCATTATGGCTAAACATGTGCAGTAAAGATTATTTGCTTGAGTTGTGTGTGTAATTAATAGTTCATAGTATAATAGCTAGTGTAAAATCCTTCACAAGTACACACACACACACACCCTACTGAAATTCCAAATCCAAAACTCAAACTCACTGTAAAGGCCTCCAAACCAAAAATGAACTACACAAACAACTAAAATTAATACCTATCTTTACTTTTGAGCACGTGGTATTTCTGGCATGGAAATGACCATTACAACCACAGGAAACCCGTAACCTCCTCGGACAAATTCCTCAACTCTTGTTACTATAAACATTTTATTATACTGACCCTTTGCATTGCAGCTATCCAAGCAAGGGCACGTTTCTTTTCAGCTTCTGGAGTCAGTACAGCATGCAGACGCACCTCCATAACCCCTGTGCTCTCTTTGTACTTCAGCACAATACCTGTCACATGTTCACCTGTTGACACCATAATCATAGCTAAATTAGTGAACATCAAAGCATTTTAGTTTCTACTTTGCAAGAGAGTGGCCAATTCAATATTTTCTAAATATATATTCATTAAATACTTTCAGGCAACAAATAGCCACTCTCAGCAATGTGTTCACAGACAGTTGGCTGACAATGTGTAGTTCCAGAAAATATCCATACCCCCACCAAGGAGGGAATTTGTAAATGGACCCCTCCACATACCCTCCCCCTGTTATTTTCAAAGGAGAATTGAGTATTTGATCAGAGTCAATCACTTATGCTATTTTGCAGGGGCCTCTTCAATTTCTCCAAATCCATTTCATTTCTGTGAACTCACTTTCTTTGTCTGCAATAAGTTGAACAGAGACAAGGCGAACAAGAGCAACAGGATCATGATATGCATCTCCCTCACATTCAAACTCAATTTCTCTGCAATGATCAAATGATTAAATCTCTGTTAGCTTATCTTGTAGTGTCCTATCTGTAGCATAGCAAAATTGAAGGGCTCCCTGTGGAATTGACCTAAGTGACTTTTTGATGGATGTCCAGAGATTAATTTTTCTAGCATAGAAAGGTTAATCATACCATTTTATACCATTGAAAAAATATCATCAAAAAGTCACTTAGGCCGTTTTCACATTGAACCCTTCAATTGTACATAAAGATCAGATGAGATTGAGTGATAGCTGTACATTGTGTTGTAGATACTTAACAATTTTATTTGTACATGTAAATATTGAAATGTCTGTAAACAAGTGTATGGTTGTTGCAGGGCCATAGCCACCGGTACGGTTAGTCAGGTTTCAACCGGACCAACTTTTACCGTTAGAACCATTGTCACGCAGTTTTGAAAGCATGAATTCGTGTAGTAAAATTAAAAAAACGGACCAACTTTTAAAAACCGCAATAATGTTTAAATGGTGGCTACGGCCCTGTGTTGAGTGTAAATTATACAGTAGGCATGGAAAACTTAGAGCATAAAAACTAAATGTAGGAACTGGATGTGTACCTATGGGCCTTATTTTCCAATTTGCAGAGAAAGATCAAGGGTGATGAGTCATCAATTACAAATTTGGCTCCTAAAAATGATAAAGAAATAAATTATTGTTATTGACTAAATGAAGATATTTTCTGAGAACCAAGGTTATGTTTCTGGGAGGGGTACTCTGTTTGTCCAAGTGGTAGGGGTTATCAGCAGTAAAGCAAATGTCCTATTACACCATTATTGCAAGAACAAAATCCATACCAACTTCAGTACTGCATGACAGAGCAGATTTGTTATGGCTGTGAAACAGACTGGCAGCATGCCAATGGCCATGTCAATCATTCTTTTGATAAAACAATTGAAATTCCTGCCATAGCAGTGTCATGATCATGTGGAGCCATCTCCACAGTCATGTGAAACCTACTCTATACAAATGAAAACAACATTCATTTGACAAATTCACACACACCATGGCACAAGGTCTTCAAATGTTTGTTGAAGAATTCCTCTTCTTTCTTGGCAATATGTGAGCACTCCTCGCAGACTCTGACAGGATCAACAAAGCTCAGTCTTTGCAACATAACTTTATGAGAGCAACACTCATTGCAGAATATACGACCACATCGTCGGCAATGATGCTGTAGATTATGAATATTGATCATTGATATTAATACAATAAACAATTACTGTATGGACATTCTGCAAAATATTACACACTGTATGGCTGGGCCCTGTTTCTTTGATATGTGTGAACAGCATATTATACATGCACCTAATCCAAAAGAATGTTGTCACAACAAGACCACAGTGTACACTCCACAACTGCAAAGGATTCTGGTAGTTTTTCTTTTAATTGATCTAATAATTTACTATAATTATCTTTTCTTGTGTTATTTTCTTGGTAAGCATTTTAAGCATTCCAGCAAACGTTATGAGCAATTAAGCCTTTTGTATTCATGTTTTATGCAACCAAAACTACATGCTATGATTACATTAATTACTAGAAAACTACCAAAATCCTTTGCAGTCTTGGAGTGTACACTGAGGACTTAATGCAACCATATTTTTTGAAATAGGTAATATATGTCACAGTAAATCAATGGTTAAGTTTACATATTAAGCACACAAGTCCATGAATCAATGCAAGAATCACAGAGATTGAAAAGTCAAGTGCATATAATTGGAAAATAAGTGTACAGTACATGGAAACTTTTAGGAGTTCAACAGGTTAGCTAATAGTAGTCCATGTCTGGTAACCCGTGCAAAATCTTTTGACAATTATAGCTTGCAGCACTTTCTTCAATCTCTGATTTTTCATTGAAATTTATGGTGAAGTCTAGCAAATGCTGCACTATATATCTTAATTATTTGTGTATATCTAAAAGCCCTAAAGACACTATAATTCACCCATTGGCCCCTAGCCATCACGTTCAGTATTTCATGTTACAGTCACGATCAAAATTATTCAGACATTGTCATTGAATAGGTCATATGATCCACTAACAGGTCACGTGACCCTATCTCCCCTAAATCAAGCGGCACCATCTACATGAACGCCAGGATAGAAAGAGCACCAGCCCTCGATATTAGTGCAAAAGTGCAAAGTTTCAGCTCATAAGATGTAATACAGGAGAAATGACAGTAAATTTAAGATGGGATATTTTCTTAAGATTCGTTTAAAAAAGCACGTTGGATGACAAGCTTGTGCCATCTAACGTGCTTGTCCGAACGAATCTTAAGAAAATATCTCATCTTAAATTTACTCTCATTTTTTCTCTTATCCATCTTATAAACTGAAACTTTGCACTTTTACTAACATCGAGGTGCCAATTCATTTCTTGGAGTTCATTTTGATGGTGCTGCTTGATTTAGGGGAGATGGGGTCACATGACCTGTTAGTGCATATGGCCTATTACATCTGCAAACAGACCTTCACATCTTCGTGGATAAAAATGAAAAACTGTAGACCCAGTCTCCCACACTTCATGACTTGCATTGGAGGGACATAAAGAACCTAGAGTAGACTATGAATCTGCCAGTGTGTATGTGATCTGACCTACTATGCTACAGGGCCCACGTACAGTATTTGATGAAAACTGTATTGTTGTGGTGTCCTAATATGTATTTACATATTTATGTATTTACTAAATAAAGCTAATATTAACTAAACTATTAACTAGTAGGCTGATTTAGCAAGCATGACTTGACATGAAAACAGGGTGTGAGGTAATGAATACATATCATAGAGCAGATTTCATGTGAGTGTGAAAAACTACAGCATGGTTACGGCGCGACACGGACATGGCACCGAACCTGGCCTGCTGATGTCTTTGTAAATTTGTAAAGAAATCAGCAAGCGAGGTTCCGTGCCGTGTCCGTGCCGCGCCGTAACCGTACTGTAGTTTTTTGGCACACTCATACGAAATCTGCTCTATTCATTCCTTGCATGACTCCTGCAACAACATTGCAATACCATGTTGAGGATGTCATTGTTATGTTGGCAATGTCAGTGGTTATTTCAAACAAAATTTGATAGTCTGCTGTCCACTTTCATGTCACATTTGCTATTCAGTCTATTGGATAAGTTAACAAGACGGATAATAATACCAGGTCTTTTAAGACGTGCCCAGGTACAGTTACCTTCAACATCATAACTCTCTTAATTATATTTCACAACAGTACAGCACTCAATCTGTACATTTGTATATATAATTTTTTTACCTAGTTAAGTCCTATTTCAACAGCACATCAACTGGCGAATAATTAAGATTTTATTGGTCGCATAAGCTTATATTAAGCTTACTAGAATTAAGCTTAACTCATTTTGGGAATTTTTAAAGAAACCCAAGTAACACTTAGTTAAATTTGATTAAAAAAACTTCAACATTTCATTACCCGTCGATGAGTAAAGTCAAACTTTTTGTTGCATTTAACGCAGTTTGGGAACTGAAAAACAAACGCAAAAAACAAGCTTTAAGCTTAACATTAATACTTTAATACAAATTATGCAGCACCTCTGCACGTAAGATGTTCCATATAATTTTTCCATGTAATAATCAAATAGCTATAATTGATATTTTGAAATAATAATTACCAGAGCATCGTCTTCCCAATGAGGTTCCTCTAAAAGAAAGGGAGAACGATCTTCCTCCGACGACGCCACCATACGCAGCCCACTTTTACTCTTGATGAGTTGTTTATCAGACATATTGGATTTGCAGCGGTTTTACCATGGAAGGTACGTGGGCTCAAACTTTTTCCAATCAATAATAATACGGACATTTTATATTATTCATTACCAAAAATCAGTTTTTATTTTCGTACATTTTTTATTACGTTTCATAACAAGACGGAAAAAAGAAAAGCGAGAAACTATCCTATAGCATTCTAAAGAAGGATCAATAGATATCTTAGTTTTCGAGGAAGCGCTCGATAGGTTTCCGATGAGTTATCGATTACGAACGTTGCATTGATTTGTTTTGCTTGCAAATAGTCCTCCTAATACCTTACGTCTGTGGAGAAAAATAGCGAAATTACAGTAATTCTCAAAGTGCTTTCAAAATCAAGTACACAATTTTACGCCTGAATGTTTTGTTTTGACTTCTAAAGTCTCTTTTCTCTTCGTTAATTGTTGTTTGTCGTAAAATGCTGAATTCGTGATGACAGTGTTGGAAAGTTATCTCGTAGTATGTGTTCTTTGCTGCTCCGTGAGAGATGCAATCGGTCTGTTTGAAAACGGTGAGTTCTTCTAGTCATAAAGTTTTATGAATTTGCATTTTTCCTTACAAACTTAAACCTATTTTGTCCTGGTTTCAGGTCAATGGACATGGATTGGTGGCAGCAGCTATGTTAATGCCCAAAGTAAAGTAAATACAAGTCACAAGCCATACCCAGGAGCGAGACATGGTGCAACAGCTTGGACTGATAACAGCGGACGTGTTTGGATGTACGGTGGTGAGGCCCAGCCGGCAAAGATTCCTAAAAAACTTGATGAACTCTGGATATATGATATCAAAGCCATGAGCTGGCAGTATGTTGGGGCTAGCAGTGCAAACAAGACATGGCCAGTACCATGTGTAGATTGTGCTTCATGCAGCCATGGTAATCAAGCCATCATCTTTGGTGGAGTCACCAAGAGAAAAGGGGTGTCTCACTTTCATACATGGGTTCTCAATATGACAACCAAGAAATGGTCTTTAGTGAGGAATTCCTCACCGCCACCAAGAGAGAAGAGTACGTACTGGTGTGAGCAAGATAAAGGTATTTTATGGTTATATGGTGGTGTTGACAAGAGTAAAGACCTGCAAGATATGTGGCAGTTTTCCTTTTCAACAATGGAATGGAATGAGATTCACATCCCCCAAAACTCGAGTTCTCCAAGAGAAAGATTCCCTGCTATTAGCTGGGTGAAACACAACAACAAGCTCTTCTTGTTTGGTGGAACAAGTGCCCTGGGTATGATGTCGGACTTATGGATGTTCTCAACTTCGTCAAAGAAATGGAAGCTTTTGAAAGGTGACAGTAATAAACACAGCCAATCAGGAATCTATGGTCACCAAGGAATTCCTAGTAAAGTTTCAATGCCTGGGTGCCGATCTGAAGCTGCTTCTTGGAGTGATGACCAAGGGAACTTGTGGATGTTTGGTGGTAAAGGCTGTGATAAACAAAGAAACAATGACAGTACTGTAGGCTTGCTGTCTGATCTTTGGATGTTTAATACTTCATCTTCCGAGTGGGCATGGATGGGAGGGTCTTCAAGGAAAAATAGTGAAGCTTCCTATGGCAAGCAAGGAGAACCAAGTCCCCAAAACATGCCAGGCCCAAGGGAGGCATCACTGACCTTCAGACAAGGAAATAATTTCTGGATTTTTGGTGGTTTGGGAAGAGATCAGTCCAACCAAGAGGGTCCCCTAAATGATATGTGGATGTATGCTGACATCCCTTTTGGACCACCATCCAAAAGTAATGGCCTGCCTGGTGACACTCTTGATATGCCCTACACCCAAAGACTTTTAATTGCATTTGGTATCCTGATTGTTGCAATGATTATCTCATTATTTGTGTGCTACAGGAAGGAGTGTAATATTATGTACTGGAGGTACAAGAAAAAGTCCCCCAGGGTCAAATATGAGCCACTCAAAGTCAAAATGCAAGTTCCAGATGTGTAGAGCAGCTAAAGTTAAGTTGTGCAACTTACATGCATGTACATGTCAAGCACGCTTTGAACCACAGAAGGAACTGAAACCATACCATAATGAAATTACAGAACATCCATATGACTGTGCGTTTTTAAAAAGAGCCTCACATCACTAGAACTTAAAGGAAATTCACTAGTATGGAGTACAGGCACTAGAGTGATTGCATTAACCTAACAGTGCAAAAGTACAAAATCTAATAGCACTAAAAAGTCCCGAATCCTTTGATTTCCACTGTTTAATTGGTGCTACCTTGCACTATTGCATGGGTTAAGTGCAGTCACTCTAAAAGCTTGCAAAACATTGTTAGTACTATTTAGCACTAAATAGTGCTAATTAAAGAAATAAAAAACAATCAAATTGGCATAAAATAGCACCATTTAGTACTACATGTATTTGTTAATCTTAGTGTTTGTAGTCTAATATGGGCTTGTACAATGCTGTATAAGCAATTAAAACACTTTGTAATTTGGGGGTTCTAAACCTTTACAGTATTTTAGTCCTTAAATTAATATAAGGTACAAATGTACATACATGTACATAAATTATAGACAAGGCTAACAATAATATATGTAGATCATGGATCACTCTAACTCAATAAAAAAATGGAATCATTTGGTGGATATTTTGTTTCACAGTAGAGCTGAAGATGTATCTTCATTTGATTACTGGTTCCACTGATAAAGGGACCTTTGTGTGTACTTGCATTACTCTGATAAGCAAAATTACTATATATTTCATTGCATGTAAATACGTTATGTACGTGCAATCTATAATGTCATTAGTTTATTAATTAATTCATAATAATTATACACACTAGAGTAACAAAATTTTTATTTATTGGTAGACTTCACAAATATATTATAATTAATGTAAAATTCCATGCATTTTTTAGATTATCATTCATTTGTATAATGTCAAGTACATATTTAAAATATAAAACTCTGTAATTTAAAACAAAAAGAATGACTACACTACTGACAGTAGTTTGAAATAAACAATAACATGTATTGACAAATAGATTGTTAATAAACTATTGAATTTATGAAGATACATTGTGTGTGTTTATAAAATGATAAAATGAAATGTGTATTTTGAATTTTCTTACAACTTTCAAGTGCTTCTATAACTAAAGTACTGCTGCCAGATTTTCTCTTTCTTTTCAAAAGTACTTAAAGTGCCCTTAACCCCTAAATTAAAATTTTGATAATTGTTTCTTCATGAATGGAAATGTTTAATGACTTTGTTTCCAATTTTGAAACAAGTGTGTTTAAGTTAGGTAGCAGAAACATTCACCATACTTTGTATTTTGGCACTGAAAATGTAAATAGTATAAAATTCATCTCAGTCAAGTGTTTTTGTTTATTTAAGAAGTTCTTTTTCTATGTCATCTTATTTGCATTTTCAGATTTCAAATGTTTAATCCTCAGAAAGGAGATGATTTTATCCAGAAATATTTAACCATAAGGCTTTTTTCATTCATGAAGAAACAATTATCAAAATTTCAATTTAGTGGTTATAGGGGCACTTTAATTTTACTATCACTCAAGCTTACTCTCAACTCAGACACAGATTTGTTGATAGATTGGTTTATATCTAAGGTTGTTAGGTTTAGGGTTGCACACTGCACAGTCAAAATTACACAACCATAGATTAGTTTAGCAAAATAAACCCATTTATTTAACTAGGATTTGTATATTTTAAAGCTAGAAGCCAAAAAAAATGTTATTCATCATGAGATTTAATTTATCTAAAGTTCATTTTCTGAACATCAACAAATGTCTGACCATCTTTAGCCTTACATTCCAATTCCAAAGACTTGAGACAGGAACCCCACATGACATGGTTCTTGTCCTTTTGTGAATACATCTTTGTTTGGATCTGAGCATTCAGTTCATGCATGTCGGCAAACCTGAGGGTTAATACCATGTAAGACCGGTCTTTACTCTTGGACGGTGACATACCGTGTGTTGAAAAGGTGCACTCGTATACATTACATTTCTCATCATTTTTCTTCATCTCTGGTTTTATTGAACTTCCAGAAATTGATGCATCACTGTTAAAATTAAACAAATCACTATTGATTATTTCATGGAAACAGTGTGTAATAAATATAGTAACTTGTGTAGGATTGAAAATTTCTCTGGGTGTTGGTTGGTTCACTAAACAGTGTGTACACAGCAGATTTTGGATGAGTGTAAAACAACATGCTAATGTTAAATTAAAAAATTGTATTTTCTATTTGACAATGCAATTGTATTTGTCCTATTTAGTGTACTGGGGCAGCAGCTGGAAGGGGGAGGGGGTGGGCATTAATATTATTGTAAGAGGTAGATGTCTATCCAGTCTTTTTAGGGCTTAAGGGGGTATTTATTGGAGAGGCATTTTTAGATAGTAGATATTAATCATTTGAATAAATATACGTACTCAAGTTTGACATGTCTGTTTGGGTGCATCACTTATAGTTGGCAGATACTCAAATAAATTTAGTTGGTAATTATTTGGGCTTCTTGTTGTAGCCATTTCACTGAATAACAATTATTTATATCTAATCTGGGGCCCATTTCTCAAAAGACCCAATAACTTTACAGACCCGTTAACCTAAATAAATCAAATAAATTAACGGGTCCGTAAAGTTATCGGGTCTTTTGAGAAACAGGCCCCTGGGCTCAGTTTTTTTTAGCAGGTTATAAGTCGAAGAGGGAATGTTGCTCGTGTTGCAACTTCACATATGCAACAAATGTTCTGTAATACCAAGCTAATTATATATGTAAGGAAATTTGTTGTGAACTGAATGAATGATGAACAAAATATACTCTATCATTTCTAGAAATAAAGAATGTTACATGGGGGAGGGGTAATGATTTAGTTTGATGGAGTGCTAGTATGCAGCATCTGCAAAGGGGAAATTCTACTGGAATCACTAATTAAAAGTGGGGAAAAATGTAAGGGTCATCATTTGTTTACAGCACATGGTCAGTACAGTTCAGTTAAAAATACTTTAAAATAAAAATATCTTTTTATATTCTATTTGTCAGAGGGAGCAATAAAGTTATTATTCAACAACAACAGCCTTGACGCTGTAACTTTCCGGGCACTCCGTAGTCCCTGTATCAAGCTGTACGGCAGATAGCAGCCCCGGGATAGCAGCACTAAATTTTATTATTACTTCAGGGTTTACAAAAATACTTGACTGTAGACAAAAAACTACTGTTTAATTCTTCCGGTATAACAATGTTAATTACATCAACTGTGGTACATGTTATTCGAAACACGTGACGTCTGGATCGTAGCAGCTCAAATGGTTCTTTCCGCTCTGTCGTTTTTAATATCATTACTTATTAAAATAATCTACTGTTAACTATTACTTAGCTGCAAAAATAAGTAGATAATTAATACAACAATACTTATACACACCTTAAAGACATTGGTGGTCTAAATTCCAAAAGTACTTTGTAAGTAGCATCAACTTGGAATTTTACAGTACGACTGTCCTTGAATCTTTCTCCATCGACTTTGAAAAATACCGGCGATGAGTCCTCTTGTCGTGTTATTGTAAGGCAGACTTTAAATGAACGCTCTTCTGGTCTTGCAGAAGCCATATTAGTATTAATATGTCCAGGCCAGTTGGCGATCTCCCTTTATGTTATCGATAGATTGCTCAGTTTATGCCAAGTTACTCTAGCGGGGGTAGAGAGGGGGCAATGAATACATTACTCTTCAGACCCTAGAAGGGATATGAGCATATTTAATTCGTGCATATATCATATATACCTAGTCAGTACTGAGAAAAATGAGTCCAGTTCTTCATTACCCGCGCAGGTGATCTTACTTTACATGATAAACAGGCATGAAAAATATGAAATTGCTGTCGCGCAGTTTTGTCGCGCGGAGATCATTCTCGTTCCCAGTCCCCACTCATTCACCAACTGGCGACTCACCCTTCTTAACTCGTTTCAGTTACTAGTTAAAGTGTATTTCTTAACTGAACTGTATGTGTACGCACTGTAAACAAATGATCGCCCTCACCTTTTTTCCCCAATGAAAAGAATTGCTGATCTCCCTAGCCTACGTAGAAGGCGTCCATGAAGATTTAGGACGTATTCCCCAGTCCCTCGCCCTCAAATCCCAACACAGGAACGCCTACTGCGCAGGCTAGTGATCTCCCTAGATTTCCCAAGCCTCTACTGATGCTCAGCATCAGTAGAGGCTTGGGGAATCTAAGGCTTAACAGCACCCCACCAAAATCATTATTCCTCCAACTTGTTTAACCAATTCTTTATTTCTAGAAATGAAAGAGTATATTTCATTCGTCATTTACTCAGTGCACAACAAATATTTCTTTGTTACACAATTAGTCCTGTCATCTACTTTTTGTGACAAAGAAAATTTGTTGCTCATGGAGTTGTAATGTAGGCAGCATTTCCTCTCCAACTTGTGGTGCTAAACTCTAATTTGAAACTTAATAATCGTTTCTTTATTAATGGAAAATTTTATGGTTTGATTCCGTAGAAATAATACCGAACATCTGATGTTTTTTAATTAATAATAACAATAATTTATTCATTTCTAAAGCGCAAATATCAATTTGAGTATTTTCAAATGCGCTGAAACTTTGTACACTTACTAACTAAGCTTTACTTATTTCAAAAATTAAATAAAAAGGCGGCTCACCGTGTTCGTTTTTGCGCTAGATGGCGGAAATTTAAGGGGGACTAGAATCAAAATCATTCATGTGACGTCATACACTCAACTTAAACATTCAGTTCCATACATTTCTTTATGTTTAGTTTCTTCAACTATTTCATTTCTTTCATACTAAATGTTTGTGTGAAGGAGTTTCCCTACGTTGTTTAGGCTAAGGATTTATTTTCTGGCCAGTTGTCTTTATTGTAGAATAATTACGCAACGATATTTACAAGTGTATGACGTCAATGACACCTCCAAAGATTCATAAAAATCTAATACTTCCCATGAGAATTTTCAGAAAACAAATTATCCAGTCATCGAATGGCTCAGTAATACATTACGGTCGGAAGGAAACAATGCCACAGGCGACAAGTAGAACAAAAAGACATTGCTCCGGCAGAGTAATCCACATATTCTTTGTTTTTGTCGTTTTAACAAATCGCGAGCTTCGTTCTAACAGCAGTGGCGACCCGAATGGCTCTTTGAGAGTCTTTAAGTTTAGTTCCAATGAATTTTCAGCTAAATTAGATATTGGAGGATTTTGATGCTAGTCCCCCTTTAAGCATTTTTGAGGCCGTAAACCAGCAATTTTCCGGAAAAAAGAAAATCTTTCGACACCCTGAACTTGCCCTGACTTAGCCTGAAGACAGCTTTCTTCGGTAAGTATTTCAAATTGACAATATCTCGATTTTTGTTAAACTTTCCCCCAAAGTCCTCTGTCTTGTTTTGATATTTTAAGAGTTATTTTTCGTAATTTGAAGCATTTTTCCCAAAAATGTTATTTTTCATCTAAATGGCCACAATCGTGAAAACTTGAAATTGCCCGTGTGCGCGCTTGCGCATTGGTAGAATCGTGCGCAGTAGAGTGTTCGCAATGCAAAACTAATTTCTAATTTTGTCTCCATATTTTTCAAGTTATAAACGTTTCAAATTAATTACAAAATGCAAATAAGATGACCTCAAAGAAGGTATTTACATTGGCTTCTTTTGGTATTTGAAACTAAGTGCTCTTCGATTCGATAACCAATTTTTTTATTTATTTTTTATTTATTTTTTTTATTTATTCATTATTATTGTTTTTTTTTTGCTGTGCTGTAAGCTTTATCTATGGAAATGATCTACAAATGGTGAAATTCCAGTATTTTGAATTCAGTCACTTTTGTATAATAAATGTTGACTACTTTGACTTTGATGGCTAAAATGTTCTCCGTCCACAGAATAGTTTCTGCCTGTCCTCAGGAGAACGATGGAAACGCTGTACATGAGAACGGCCTCTGGAATCATGGATCCTGGGCACTAATGAAGACTCGCAAACATAGGTAGATAAGTTTATACTTTCAATCAGAGGCAACCAAACCCAACACAAAACATTTGTTTATCCTGTTTAAAAAAGGCTGGAAATGTGTCGCACTGTTAAGTGTTTTCGAAAAGGCGTTTCAGACAGCTCATGCATACGCGCGGAAACGATAGATGAGCCGGTTTTCGAAAATTGTAACTTTGAAAAGCGTTTTCAAAACCAAGCGTTTTCGGTGAAAACGATCAGCGTTTACGGTAACGTAAATGGTCAAGAAAATAAGTGTTTTAAATGAAAGTGTTTCCGAGTTGACGGGACCTAAAGGACGACGTTTGGACATCGTCCTATTTCTTTATTCTTGGGTTGCATGTGACGTCACGGCAGCCATCTTGGATGAACTTCAACAAAACATCCAATATGGCTACCGCTCTATTGTCTTCTGAATTCCCAAAGGAATGGATGAAACCTAGCACCGGGTGAATCAACTCATTCATATTTTGGGTTTTCGTTACGCTCGTGAGCTCCAATTCAGGTTCTTAGAAGGATTCTGCAGAAAAAAGCTGCATGATTTTGATTTGAACAATAAAATTTTATTAGTAGGATGGCTGAGCTTAAATGGATTTGTTCATAATCTAGCTTAATGTGTTGCTTGAATTGCATTTCGCAGGATCTTATTATGCTAATAATTGATCACTTCGAAACAAGAGCTTTCCTATAAGTAAATAGCTTTGCATTTATGATAATAAATGTTGTAACGCTCAAAAAACAATTGAGTGAACAATTAGTAGAGCAATTTAGCAAGAAGACAATAGTCACGCCACTAGATGCATTTACTTTTGAAATGACCACGAATTCATAAACGTCTTTATGGAGTCACATTAGATGTTGAGGTATGCGTTCCTTGCTGAAGGGAGTACTCTAGCCTGTTCTTACATTTCTTTAGGACTCTTCACTAGACGGGCCGGTCAAATCTTTTTCATGCGTGGGATTGCATATAATCGTGTTGAGTGCAGCAACTAGTGTAATGCCAGGATCGAGATCCTCGCCACTATTTACCTGCAGATAAATTGGGATCAGGCGACTAACAGAGACAGTCCAAGGTAAGTTTTCTCCTCATGTATTTGGCACAACATTCTTTGCAGAGTGATAGACGGTACCAGTACTGACCATCTAAATAAACCAAATCGTAAGGGGAAACTTATGTAAAATTAAACATTTTTGACTACCGCTGATATCTTTACGAGCGCCGACAGATTTTTTTGTCCAAGTGTTCGGAAACAGCCTGCTATTATGTTTCTTCGAACCCTTTCGCTATGTGTCTTATAATGAATAATTTCTAAAATTGTTCTTGTAAGGAATGTTAATTTCCTACTTCCCACATCCACAGTTTAAAAGTAAGGAAACATAACAACCACTGAATGTTTATTGGAGTTTAAAGAAAAGCGATTATATAGTGCATTCATAAGATAAAACATATGAGGATATAATTGTTACTAGTATACCCAGGGGCAATTTAATAATTCGGCTTCTATGCCGTTCATATCTTACCCAAAACCATAGTAATAGCTAATTACATTAACATTGACTCTTTCAAAATCATTGAACATACAATCGTTCTCAACTGAAAATATTGTCCATTAACATATTTTCTAAGAATGACTGTAGAAGGCCGAAATGAACACCGGGAAATCTGTTCAGGTTAGATGAAACGCGTGAACGTCGTAAACTGAGCGACATTGATATTCCAGACGCGATTATGTAACGCATTCATTAAAAATCTAAAAATACAATAAATAGCAGTGTATTCAGGAGCCCTTTACGCGAAAGACCCGATAATTTTACAAGCCCATTAAATGACAGAAAAAATTACGACAGTGCGCGAGCACTTGTAAATTGTCCGCTTCGAGAAACGGCACCTGTACAGTTTATCGGGTAAGTTAATGAGCCCGTTAAGTTATCGGGTCTTTCGAGAAACGGTCCCCAGGAACCTCAGAACCATTAAGTAAACATGGGTAAAGGCCAGGTACACTACTCTAAGTTCTAAGGCCAGTAATCAAAATGGAAGAATCCTGATAAGGGAAAGATTTTTGTAGTAAGACACGGTACTCAATGAAAGAGAATAGTAATACGGAATCGTAGCCGTTGGAGAGATTGGGTGTTGCCACTGTTTCGTTACCTTCTAATATCTTTCCATTTCAGTTTTGTTCGATGTACAGTCCCACAGTCACGACATTTCTATTGACATCAGTTGAGACTGTACATAAAATATGGTCAAGCGATCAACCACTTTCCTAGTCCAGACGTAGTCCAGACGCTGGGCCCTCCTTCGCCGTTCCTTTTTTTATTTGGGCTTATTGAGGGCCAAGCGTCTGGACTACCACTTACTGTGCGAATCGAAAAAACCATAGGCACCTTAGTAGCAATATATTTCAGGGATGTTTGTATTGCTTTGAGCCAACCAGAAATGGTTTTCCAACGTACCACAAGTACTGACGATCAAGTTTCTGATTGGTCGAGAGATGTCCCCGAGATTTCTGGGTTTCATATGACGTCATTTTCAATCTCGTTGGAATTTTCATCGGCTGAATGACAAGTTTTCACTAGAATATCCTCTGGTTGAGAGCACGTGTGGTCAATGTTGAGCACTATTTTGAGTCGAGGCAGTTAATGAGATTCATCAGCTGTTTGAAACCCAGCAATACTTCTAGGTGCCCACGGTTTTTCGATTTGCACAGTAAATTAAATGTCAGTTTCTGGTTTGAACGGTAGCGGAGAACAATCAAAACGGATTAGAACAGCCGGCTACAGATAGGAAATAATTTTACGATCGCTTTATAATTTCTGAAAAACAAACACCTCAATTCGCCAGTGTCATGGCCGTTTTGATAGGTAAGATAAGAGAGCAAGGTAAGATAAAGCAGCAATGTTCAATTTCGGCTAAAAGTTATTTTTTATCAGTGTCAGAAATGTTCTCCGCCCTTGACACCCAATGCGTTTACCGCTATTTCGGGACTCTTTTCAAAACAGCGATAACAAAGAACGTGGTTTCCATATCAGTCACAGACTGGACAAATACAAGCTAAATTTAGAAAACATTTTGATGCCGAAAGTTATGTATGTCGTTACATGACACTGAGTATTCTGTGATAAAATGGTGAATGTAGTCCTTTTGAAATTCACTAAATTGCGACCAAATAAAGGAATTGTGAGGTTGTGAGACCCTAATATTACTACAAAGCATAGACGTCTTGACTCACTCTAGCTAAACTCGCTTTTACTCGATGCATTTTTGCCTGAAACTCGTCTCTTATTGGCAACAAGTTGTACGTTGCAGGTAGCGAAAACGCTGCCAACCAACCGCTGCCAACTCTGCAAGATGCAAGTTGCAGCAACGATCGCCGGCAGTGCGCTGGAGATATTTGCCCATTTCCTATGATAGGAAATATTTAGAAAATTGCATTTTTCTATGTTAGGAACTGGACAAAATGTAGGAAAATACATTTTCCTAGATGTTTCTTAGATACTGCTTCCTACTATAGGAAATTGCATTTTGCTGGATATTTCCTATCTTCTCATTTTCCTATAATAGGAAATATCTAGGAAAATGCAATTTCCTATAATGAGAAGTATGTATAGGAATTACGAAGGAAAATGTGTTTTCCAACATTTAATTTGTCCAGTTCTAGCTATCATAGCAAAGTCTACAATTTCCTAGATTTTTCCTATCATGCATAGGAAATGAGCAATAAATAGTCCAAATCTGCTAGTTAACTCGTTGCTATATATGTACGTTTCTACCCGCCAATTCAAAACCTCTGAGAATAAGAACTCTTGTTCCAAAGATTTCTACGTGCATGATAAAAGACAAAGAATCTTAGCTTATTCTCAGAGGTTTCCAATTGAGTGGAAACCTGCATAGCAACGCGTTAGTCGATTTGGTATATTCCAGTGCGTAACTAAAGCTTGCCAAGCAATGTTTGCGCGATATGTGTTACACACGTCTGCAGTCAAGGTTTTACAACGGCATTGCGAGACCAGCTGGAGGGAATATTGCATCAAGTAACAGCGCCTTCAAAGTGTCAATGTAGTGTACATTGTTTTGTACTGTTTGGAACGCAAGATTCCAAAATCTGAGGCGTCTAAGATTAGAATTCGATATTTCATGCGCCGTTAAAGTTGCGCAACCTGTCACAAAAATGACGCCATTGACTTCTTCTTTCTTTCTTTCTGTCTTTCTTTCTTTCTTTCTTTCTTTCTTTCTTTCTTTCTTTCTTTCTTTCTTTCTTTCTTTCTTTCTTTCTTTCTTTCTTTCTTTCTTTCTTTCTTTCTTTCTTTCTTTCTTTCTTTCTTTCTTTCTTCCTTCCTTTCTTTCATTTAATCTTTTTTCTTTCTTTTTGTTCCTTCCTTTCTTCCTTCTCGCTCCCTTTTTTCCTCTTTCCATGCTCTCGGTTTACTCAGATGCAGCCCACAGGTTTCAAATATTTTTTTATCGTAACATGATTACCTATTCGTCGGGAGGAAGGTGACTGGCGGTTATTCTAGACACAAACTTAACTATCGCACCTACCAACAATCAGAGCTTCACCTGTACAAACACTGACACATTTAAGGTCCAACCCCTATTTTTTGTATTTGTTTTAGAAAAATGCTAAGTTTTGAGCGTCTGTCAACTATGTCGGTTTACGTCTCTTCATGCTCGTCCGAGTGAATGTCAGTTTTGACAGAATTTTCATTTTGTCGTTTTTCCTCGAGGTGGAAGCTTCACATTGTAGACATTTTGAAGTGTAGGTACGTATATTGGACAAACCTCAGCAGGGCTAATGAGTTTGGTAAAAGTCGAGTGAGTATTTTAATATAGTTTTTATTACTCGAGATTTCGAACAGAACTTCAAGAGAAAAAGCAAGTTCATTTTGAACACTGATAGAAGGAGTAGAAGTGACAGACAGTCAGTGTTGCATAATGAATCGCTTTCAAGTCCAAAGCACAAACTCGTATTATTCACATCTAGTGACATAACCGTCGACAGCTATCACGACAAACACACTTCTTACTTTTCTCTAGGATCTTGTTTCTACATTTGCTTTGTATTCAAGAAGCTGTGCTTAAGACTGTCTATTCGATCAGGTAAGGAAAGCTCGGCTAATCCCATCGTCGTCGGCTAAGGATTTGAAACTGTTCCACTATATAACAGTAGTATCTTTAAGGAAATCGTTTTTTATGTTTCTTGATCTGAATCTTAGAGTATCATAAGACAACACGTTTTAACGCGAATGACTGAATATTCTTTTCTGATCTGAGCTTTTGCCAAGAAAAGCTTTTCCTTAAATGGGAAAGATATCCCGAATTCATTTCTTAATTAATGAATCTCAGTAAAACTGACATCAATACAAAGACCTGCACTTCAACAATGCTGTTGGCGAGCAACCATGTTTATTCGTGTTTCTTCTTAACTAAAATAAACTGTCTTAAACCTAAAACTCATTTAATCTTTGAGATTAAAAACATTATTGACAATAATAATCATTTCTGCCCCCTTTTAGGAATTTTTTTAGAAAGAAACAAAACTTCTTCTACAAAATATCAGCTTTTACCAAACGATATGGTAATCCAAGTCGATAGTGATGTGATTTAAGGCCTCTTTATCTGAGTATTAAATCAGTTGTAATTTCTGAGCAAGCGCAACAAACGTATTAAGTTGGTAGCCAAAACCACGTAGCTCACTACCAGAGCTAAACTGATGAACATTTACGATAAAAAATATTAATATTCAAAAAATATTTTTAACTGATATTAATTATGAAAAGAGTATCGCTGCAAATGAGCACGAGCGGGCCTGAGTTTGCTATCTGCATTTCTTGACTTTCTTGACATTTTTGACGTGAAATTGGTATAGTTTATTGTTTCAAAAAAGACAAGAAATTAGTGTAACAACGCTTGGACATATTTCGACTTTTTTCTAGCGAGATGAATAAAATTGTTACGAAATTTTGCTAACGATGTATTTAGGAAGCAGATAATGACGAGTGAAATGACTAAAAAGATGTCAAAAACTTGCTGAAATAATACATATATATCTTAACTGAAAGTTATATGTCTTTCTACTGTCAGTTTTGTCCGCATGACTTCAAATAAAGTGACTGACATTCAGTGTCTTCAATTCGTTTTAAAAGGAACCTTTTTCGGAAGTGTATCAGTGTTTCTGGTAAATTGCGGGATTTTTTAACATGTTTCGAAGAAAGTTTACACACATTACTAGCATCCTTCCGTGCGAGACAGTTCCATCAAAATATATCTTACCGCAAGAAATTTGCTAGAAATATGTTTGAAATTTTAGTTCCAAACTTTTATTTTAAGCCTATCAGCCTACCGGAAAAGGGCCGAAATTGTCTCAAATTTTCGTATGGCGAATTATCACTTTCTGCAAGGGACACAGATGTTGCAAGAACTCAGTTATTATAAAGCGTGAGCTTGTTACACGAACAGTTTTCCTCTTGTATACTGCACGATAAACAGTTGCTTTCCAAGCGGAGACTAGCGTCTGTGTAGAAAATTCTAACAAGCGATGAATGGAAAATTTGCAACACGCATAAAAATAACGATAACTACTGACATTTGGAGCATAGGCCGGCTTCGTCGGAATAAAAGGAAATTCGACATTCGAGGATATTCAACTATCTCAGGATCGACAAGTGCCATGAATTCATCTGAAACATGTCAGCCAGAAAGTGCAATACAGGGCCAGGACTTATCCATACCCATGCAACATGCAATTCCATGCTATGTGAACTGGAATATTACAAACTGAATTTTAATTATTAACAAAGTGTTTAAAAGATAAAAATAAGTGATTACAATAAATTATTTGTTCAGTTTGAAATGTATTCCACGATACAATGTTTATTTTGGAGAAGAGCCAGAGATTCCAAACACTCTTGGTAAGAATACAAAAAGGTGCGTTCGATATTGAAATCTGCAAATTAAACACAAGAGGAAAACCTCAATTCGTGCATCAAAAGGAAATTAAATTCAGAACGCAATAGTCCCCTTCACAGTTCTCTGCGCCATCTTGAAAGGTAGCCATGCCTTTGCATCGAAGCGAGACGAACGGTGAGGTTGCAGTGATAGAGAGCTGTGAATAATTGTTCTAGGTGTTAAAAAGGTATCTATCATTGCACGCTCACCGTTCATCTCGCTTCGATGCAAAGGCACGGCTACATTTCAAGATGGCGTAGGGAATTGTGAAGGGGACTATTGTGTGTGGGGGATGTATTCTTAGTATTTAGCTAACATGGAGGTGTTGCGCGACAAGATCGGGATTCTAGGTTTGCAAAATTGATTAAACTGGTTTGGAGTAAAATCAATGCCGAACTTTGTCCGATAACTTGCACGAGATCTAAAAATCCTTCAAAATCTAGGGTCCGTCAAAACGTTGTTCACTTCAATTTGGAGCTGAACGGTGTGGATTTGTCTGGTCTACGGCCAGAGCTCTTAGCACTCCACATACACCTATTTCAATAAACGTTGTCGGCAAAAGCCTACGCGACTCACCCGAAAGGGAGTATGGGTAGAAATTACTAGAGCTATAAAACTACACAAATATCCACACCATAATTCAACTTCAGCTTACCATGACCTAATACATTAAAGCTTCATTTTCTAATACTAAAATCAAGACCACAATGCGAAAAAGAGAAAAATTTTGCAACTACCCATACTCCTTTTCGGTCTAGTCGCGTAGGCTTGAGACCTCTCATACGACAACCTTTTTTGAAATAGGTGTATACCCAATCATTTTCTGACCAATTGCAAGCGCCTTTTTTTCCCCCGGCAATAGTATTCATTTAAGGTTATCTTAGCATCTATCTGCCAGAAAGGTGTCGAGATAGCGACGTGTTTCTGAAGACAGGTTTTAATTGTACTGATAGCTTTAGTGTTGTACAGTGTTAGAGCTCGTGCACAGGACGATCTCACTGATTAGTAGAAATGCAATTTTCTGCCATTGAATTTTTTCTGGACATAACAGAAAACGCAGCGAATTTCTAATTTTCTATCTTGTGTTCGATAAGGCGAGTTTTGTCTTTGAAACAATAGAAAGAGGGAAACAAAGAGGAATGAAAGAAAGGTTAAAAGAAAGAAAGAAAGAATGAAGAAATCCTTTCAACTTGAAAGAGTTTGTCATTATATGCAGACTGCTAGAAAACAACGGTAATTAAGAACAGTGTATGAGTTTGGACAGTGTGAAGTGTCGATGATGATAACTACAAAAAATATATATAATCGTGTAAAACACAAAAAGCACTTTTTTGGCGTGTCTGTGGTCTTTAATTGAACAAAGGGACTTTTAGCCACAGCTAATTATCTGTCTGATAAGCGACCGATTAATTTGAGATAAAATTAAGAGCCATTTCCCTAAAACTGAAATGAATTCATTTGAAATTCACCGATAAGTAACACTGCAATATGGACATTTCTATTCAATATAACCTTGTAGCATGGTCATAGAAGAGCATTGGGTTATTGGATACTACTAAAATATTTCAGTTGTATCAACTGCTTTTCCAGATGGCATTGTGGTCTCAATTTTGAAGATGTGAGGCTTTCAACCCAGCAATAGGTATTTAAAGTGTCGTATCACTTCCTCTAAAGTCTTTCCACACGATCAATTTTTTATGGCAAATTTTCATTGATAGACTTTTCCCGTCTACAAAGAAATGTGGTCACATTTTCACATCCACACTAGTCGACAAAAATATTTGTCAAAGAAGATATTTATCAAAGAAAGTTTGCTAGTGTGGAAGAGCCTTATACTGACAAACAGTAGTATCACCCCCCCCCCTCCCCCTTAACATGTCGTTTCGTAGTTTATGGGAATTTCAACTAGACCTAGATTTACGAATAAAATAGAGCTTATTCGAGTCGAATGAATAAATTTAGTACAGTACCTAGACTATAGAACATTTATAAGACCAGTATTTGGGCAATTGCAATAAGGAAATCATTAGAAATCATTGAAATCTTTCCAGTTACAAAACCCATTTTTTAAACTAGGTTCTAAGCGATTTTATATTATAAACCGCTCTAGAGGAATTTCTCGGGCTTGTATATTTGCGTCAAAATATAAACATTAAAATGCATATTTACAAACCCGGAAGCCAACTGCATTCAAATCGTAGTTCATAAAGTGGCCCGGGAAGGAGCTTTTATTGTAGTGATCAATTTTCTTTTTCTGTATTTCTCTCTAGTTATTGAAACTATATATTTAAAATACGTGTTCAGTCGAGCTCGAAACACCATCAAAAGTCAATAACTAGAAAAACGTCGACTTTTTTCAAGATTTTATTCAAGACCATTCAACCATTGGAGCCCAGTACTTCAGAAATCCAAAGCGGCCAAGTTGAATCTTAATTGACTTACTACTGTCGGATTTTTGAGAATAAATCCAAGATTTTGTTCTATATTTACATATGTTGATGCTTTTTTATGTACACAGTGATATTGACGACTCTAGGTTTGTTTATCTAGGGACGTTATGTAGGCTCTATAAATCGCTATTCATCACACCATTGGCGGATTAATTATAAGCTTGACTACATGCCCACATCGATCTAGAATAACAATTTGCGAAGTTCAATTTCACTTTAAAAGGTATGTTAGCAAGTGTCGAAACAAAGAAGGGGCTCAAAGGGTTCTTACAGCAGCTGTTGGGCCAAAGTGGGACTAATTAATTCTGGGCCAGTATTCAACACCTTTGTGGCAACGGAGCGAGAAAATTTAAACTGTATCTTCTATTTTACAAAGCTATGAAAACGTATGTAATGTTTTCCTCATTTCTCAACTACTTTGTTAGCGAATTCTTACTATTTATTAAGCTTTTAAAGCTACTATTTTGGCCACTATTTCTGTGTGCGGTTTAATACTTAAGTAATTATTCTAAATTTCCTGTTTTTTGTAGATTTATTTTTCAATCCTGACTTAAAATCGTACTGATTCAGTCACACAGACGCTAAGCCAACCAGAGTCTTTAAATTTAGAATAATATCTTTGATAACTGAACTCTAATTCTAAAGATAGATCCGTTAGGCCAGGAGAAACCACACCAGCGATACTCAAACACTGCTGACGCCGGTTATACGAAACCAACCGATCATTCCTCGTTGGGACAAGGAACGGTTTTGGATCTCTGTCTTACTAGCAATAAAAACGGCTCATGTTAACTGAGAAGGATTATGAATTCAATGCCAATATTGAAAAATTATCACTCCTCATAGAAATGGATATTTACATGGGATTTTTAATTTAAAGTTTAATTTAAATCTGATTACAAAGTTCGCTCGATTTCTCAGAGTATCCCACTTAGCTTGTGGTATTAATATACAACTATACATCTCAACTTTGGATCAATTGTGGTTTATTTCTATATAACTATTGAATTTTCATCTTTTATTTTCCGACTCAGGGATTACTGAACCAAGAGGGCTTTATTCCAGACAAGTGAACTCGTTATTATAAGAAAACGTAAAACTCACAGAATAACCACAACGATACTATAGCTGGCTGGGTGACCTGAAAACATTTGTTAGATTAAATTTCGTAGTTGATATAATTCTACCTTTATATCGTTTATTGTGTTTTCTAATATGTATTAATTGAAAGCACAGGAGAATTCATTTGTTTTGAGAAATGAGTTCTAAGTTATTGCTTTTCTTTGATAATTTTTAGCTAAGCTGATATATAATCATCTCTCGGGTTTTTTGTTTTTGTTTTTTGTTTGCAAATTCAACTTTGAATTTCAATTTTATTTGTACAAGTTTATGCGTACTTTGGCATTGCATGACATTTATAATATGTAATACATTTGCAATTCTTTGGAAACAAAAATTCTGTTTGGAGAAAATTATATAAGACCCAAAGGCTACAATTTCCGTGAACACTTTACTGGTTCATAGGTTTTTAACTATCCAAAATTTGCCGCTAAGTTCTTCAATGACTTTCTTTTGAAATCAAGCAAACAAACAAAAATATAAACAAGCTATTGTCAACAAGCAAACAAAAAGAGTCAATCTTAGTACATTTTTAAAAAAAGTTATCCTTGCAAATTTTGTTCTTTTTTGGGCGAAAACTTGATGTAGAAAGATTGTCTCGCTTAAGAAAATAGCAGCTTTTCCTTAAAATCTCTCAAGATCAGAATAAGATCAACAAATTGTCGGTCCTTGAATATGTGCCTTGCCTCCACTGGAGCAATTACACTTAAAAAAAATTACAAAGCACTTAGAAAATTGTCAGAAACGGATGAATCTTTTGTGCTCGCTTCCTGATTGTTCAATGCAGACTAAGTGTCCCATCAGTTAAATAAATTAACATTAATTTCTCCTCAGTATCAAAATTTACACTCACTAAATCGTCGTGCCAGTTCGTGTTAGCTATTTCTGGAATGTCCAGAATTTTTCTGAAGTTAGCTTACTATATGTATACTTCCTTTTGGTGATTTTAGAATGTATTTCTTTTAAGTTAAGAACTAGTTATCAGGCAATCGATTTTGAAATAAATGCTTTGAAAGGTTAAAAAAAATCAGTATGCAGTCTGCTACAGCTGGAAATGTAAAAAGTTTTGTTCTGTGCTGCTCAGAACTTTGTCATTTGGAAGTGCTTTCTATTCACAAAAGATTTCTTTGAAATGATAGACGGATGTCCGGTGATATTGGCTGAGAGTAAAGAACAGCTATTACAGATAAGATCAGAGCCAGGATTGCGGTTCAGCACAATTAATAATGCAAAAGGTTTTCCGGGGAGCTTTTTGAGCTAAAAAAAGAGCCAACTTTGTAAATATTTAGAATATGATAAATCTTCATGACGAAAGTAATGAAACTAACATGGCTTTAAGTGGGTCATTCGGGAATAAAAAGAAGAATAGAAAGATTATGGTTACCTTAAAGTTGTTATTTTTAGCGAATATTAAATTTAGCGATTTGCTGCTTCGTTTAGCGATTTTCGGGGAGAGATTTGGAGGGGGAGGGGGGGGGATGACAATTATTACTTCAGTTAACCAAAATAATAGGAATTATAGAAATCTATATACATTGTAATTGAATTGTTTCTTCCGCGTATATTTATTATAAAATACACTACTAGTGCATCTTCATGGCAAACGGCATGAATACTATTGAAATAAACGACTAAAAACTATGCGCGCCTGCACAAGTAATCAACCAATGAGAGAACCAAAGAGAAATTAACATAGAGATAGTGACAAATATTACAGAACCTAACTCAAATCAATAGCTAAGTCAGATCAATTAATCTAAATAATTAATTAATTAATCTAAATTAATATACTTATGTAAAGTTAGTTGACAGCCGAGCTGCTTCAAAATTACTTGACGAAACCGAAAAGGAATACGGGTAGATGTAACAATTTTGTCGCTGTTCAGGTTCAACATCAATTCTCAATAAGAATACGATGAAAATCTATGGTGTACAAGGTAGCAGCGAATTTTCATATATTTATATGCATGATATATTTTTATTTATATGTAGAATATGTGAAGAGGTGTTGTTTAATGATGCACTCTGTACTTTTATATATTTGTATATATTTTTTCTAATTATATTTGAAGTGCAACTAGCTAAGTAGCTAGTCTACAAGCACTCCACTCAAATAATAACAACTAAATAATATAAATAAATACAAGAATTGCCAAGAACCCTAACTGGCCAGGAGGCAAACCAGTTGGCTATACAAGCATGGTCGAGAAACTGAATTTGGACTAGGCACTACTGAGAAACATTTCAGTCCCAGCTAGTGGGGAGAGCGGGGACTCGAACTCGGGACCACGTCCGGATTACGACACCGACGACACCTGGACGACTCGCCCGTGCTGTCTCCTTGTTGCCTTCTTGTATTTAAAGCTTTAGTAATTGCCATATCTCATTATGAAGTCACAGCTTGTTACTCGGGCTTCCTGTGGAATGCCCGAGTTTAAAATTGGGCTTCATTGTCGTTCAGTCAAATCGCAGTCTAGTAGGTACAGCGCATGCGTGCAGATAGTAAAGCGCATGCTTGGAAATAAGCAAAGCACATGTTTGGAAATCATGGCAGATGAACTGTCGAAGTGGTCGCTATCAAATTTACGGCCGATAAACATGTTTTCTAATACGTTCAAACTACATAGAAATACACACACTGTTCGCGGTAGGCCCACACTAAAAGATGTCGAGCGTTTTCGGAACGGGTCAGTCCACGGACTTAAATGAGAGATCGTGAATTTAGGAGCGAACATTTCTGAGTGAACCTGTCGAGAACCATACTATATCAAATGAGTTATCTAATGTAAAGCGTATTCATAAGCATCGTCGAGTATTTAAACGCGATCGTGAACCAAGTAGAATACCATTACGAACTATGGAACGTCTGAAGAACAAGGGCAGAAAGGTTAGAGAGTTTGTTTACGAACGCATTCGTTCAACTATACCTAAGTCAAGTCATCTAAATTGTATTGTTATTTGAAAGCTAAAAAAACAACAGGAAAATAAAGGAAAGTTTGTGCTGAAAGTCAATAGGAGAATTCATCATCGTATGATGAAGTAAAAGTCATTGTTTTCATGTAATAAACCTATGAGTCTTTACAAGAGTCAGAGCCACGTTGCGAATCATTGTGTAAAGATATAGAATAGAATCCTGGTCCTGCTTCAATGTATGTTACCCTAGCAAAACAATTGCAGCGCCATATAGCCAAGGTCATGAGTTGTTAATATTTGGACAAAATGCAGGACAGCAGTGTGTTGAAACAATGTGTGACCTTTGAGGTCACCATATATCGTAACGCCGGTACATGGTTTTAGTTCGTTCGTTCGTTAGTTAGTTAGTTATGCATGTATTCATTGTTTTGATTATTTGTTTATTTCTATTTGCTATTGGCAAATCGAATTTTTCTGGTCTGCAGTCTGCAGTCTGCATTTGTCGCACATGGTCCAGGGTAATATCGGTGCCAGAGGTTTGAGAAGTTTTACGATTTAGAGTAATTTCGTAGGACGTTTTGTGTATATTTTAGTTAGTTTGGTACAATTCGCTTCGCGACTCGACCATCCTCGTTTCGCGGCTCAATTTCTCGTCACTTCGCGACTCTTTCAACTCCCACAAAAGACATCAAGCCCCTCTGGTATCCAGGGTATGATACTGAAATTTAAAGCATTTGATTCTTATGCAAGAGATTTATATGGTAGAAGCCACCCTTAAGGTACATGTGTGCTTCTTGAAGTATCAACAATTGACAGCCTGGTACACTATTTTAAGAGTATACATAACAATAAATGTAATGTTGAAATGAAAGGGATGAAAATTAATGATGCTCAAACCAGCATATTACCTCAAACGACTACATGCAAAACGAAACCCAATCAAAGTGTTGCTGTAGCCATCTACTCTATCTGCTACTCTGTAATAAATTAAATCACCTAGTTATTTCAAATTCAAAAACTTTATCTAGTATTTGATCTATATTTAGAAGGCAATTTTTCAAAAATGAATTATCATAAACTGTTGATGTTTGTGGAACTGAAGTAAGTTTAGAAAATTTTACAGAGAGCTGTGCAATATTGCCTGATACTTTACAAAGCAGGTCAAACCTTGAAGATGTTATTGTGAATAATAGTGAATGCACAGGGCTTTTACAGGAAAGGTGACACAAAACAAAGATTCTCAGCGCTAAGAAATATTTGGGTTTATACTTCATGGCTGACCATGAATGTCAACATTGTCGCTCCTAGAGTTGATTTAGGGTAAATATAAGGAAGAACAACTATGGTATACAATTTGTACGAAGAAAACTCAGAGGGTACGCTACAGGAAGCCCGAGTTCACGCAGATATGCGTCTTGTTTATAGTTATTTCTGACGTCACGCTTTGTTTATGTTTATTTCAAATGGTCTGGTTCCCAAATATACGATGTATTTATATATATTTATAGCATATGATGGCTGTTATCGCTTTTCTTCGTTCTATAGAACGCATTTTATATCAATTTTCTTTGTGTTGTTGCTGTTTTTTTCGTTTTTTCCCCTTCCGCGACCCTGATTCTTAGCGTTTAAGATTGTTTTGATTTGACATTATAATCAAACAGGGCAATTCTAAGCTATATTTCTTTCGGGCAAATCGCTTTTTTGATGCCTCTCGATCGACAACCGTTTTTGAATCGGGATCCGTGAAAATGTTTTAATGTAAAGCTCTAAACACACAATGAACAAATCTGAAATTCATTGTTTATTTGTTTATTGCTTTCTTTTGGCAGGTAACAAGAAAGGAATAAATGCTATAAAAGAACAGGAGCATAAGGTAAATGACTCAGTTGTATTGATTTCCTGAGAAACCAAGGGATCGATATGATTTCCTTTTGTTGGGTAATATTTCATCAAGGGAAAGCTTCTGCTTTTGGTTTTGATCCCAGTTGGATTTTGGCATTTTTTTCGTTGAATTGGTTGTTAGAAACTGCTATTAGAAATTGTAGATTCTTAGTTTAGCTAAAAAAACTCAATCTCGTTTCATCAGGTGAAAGACAAGCTTCAATAGAATATTTGCTTGATAAAACCATGCACGTTTGACCACCGTTCGAGGTAAATGATGAGGTTCATCTGCAATATTAGTTTTCTCCAGGAGAGCATAGCAAGGAGACTGGGACGCGCGTCACGTGATGTGACGTGTTGCCGGCCCGCTGATTGGCTTCTCGCCTCCGAGCCATTAGCCCGCGCTGAAGTTAGTTGTTTACTTTGTGTTATCGTTAGCAGCCCCAACTAGCTGAAGTCTTTTAAAATAGCCAATGGAGAGACCGAGACGAGTTTTAAAAATAACCCAAGTTGGGGACAAAACGTGACATTTGGCTGCCTAAGGAGGAGTCTAGCTCGTGCTGTTCTTTGTTTAGTTGTTTCTGAAGCACAGCCAAAATTGGTTTCCTCTAATAATTCGGTTAGTAGAAATTGCGAAGTTGTATTTGCCTTTTTTGCCAAAAATGAATACATATCCAAACCTTGTCGAGAACCATATTCGCAAACAGAATGCAAAAGATTGCAGAGAAGCTGAATAGGAACTGTGCATGTGGACAATAGTTTCTGAGGGTCTTTGCTATACGCCGATACAAACAGTCGCAAGCATAGTCAAACGTCAAGCTTTAAGCTAGCTTTATGCAGTTTAAGCAGAACATATTCAAAATAATCTTATACAAAACCATGCCGATAGTTTCGTTTAGTTTATTTCGCCAATTTTAAATAGTTTTTTTTTTACATTCTATCATTAATGCTATTATGGCAGTAGTCTAATTGTTATCTTGCCAATGCTTAATTTGTGCATGATGAATATTACTTCGCTTTGATATGATCTGTTATCAGTGGCATGACATTCCCTTGACATTTCTTCTTATTCGCCTGTTAAAAAGACCATTTATACACTTATTTCAAGAATCGTTGTCGCGGTTCAGTTCAAAGCAGCAAGCGACGGTTAACCAGATCAAAATGAATGCTGGTTTATGCTGTAAGTAAGGGTTAGAGAAAGAACACGATTGTTCTCTTTATATGGAGAATACTGATTTACTAAATTAGTAATTGTTACCTGAATGTTACGTTTCTTCTACGTTATTATTTAGATTATTTAATTTCTATCCGATTCGTAAAGAATTTGCATTTTTGCATGTTATCTCCGAAGATGGCCCAAAGGCTCGAAATTAAAGCTCGGGTATAAATTAAATAATCTAAATAATGTAGAAGAAACGCAACATTCAGTTAATTACAAAACCTACGTGCAGTACCGCACTTGATTTAGTTAATAGTTATTGAAACTCACTGATAGTATACGTACTTATTCTCTTTACTCTACAATTTTCCTGTGCTTCTAAGCCTTTACCACTTGACACCTTTAGTTAGTCTATGGAATATAGAGCGTTGAAATACCGAGCGCTGATTGGACAAGAAAGGGTGATCATATTCTAATGTGTTTTAAAAATCAGACTTAAGGGTTTATACTTCATGGCTAGCTGAATGTCCACATAGTCGCTCTTAGGGTTAGGTTTAGGGTAAATATTAGGAGGACGACTATAGGAAAATGACTATATGGCATTCAGCCATGAAGTACTTACCGACTTAAGCCGCATCTACAAGAGAAAGTTTTCCTTGGCACTTGCTCGATTAGACGAGAAAAAAATTGCCACTTTTTCATTGTCAAGTCTCCTTGTTAAAAGCTGTCGTGTCAGTTTGGTCCTTGTCAAGGAAAACTTGCCAAGTATTCTGCCTTGCAAAGTAAATTTCGGGCACAAAGACACTTGTCAAGGAAAACGTGTTTGTCGTCTCCACAAGCACGTTTTTCTTGACAACGTGCTAAAGAAAACGTATTGATCAATCTAAATGAGCAAGAAAGTTGTCAAAGAAACTTGTCAAGATGAGCTTATTCATATAAATGCGGCTTTATCAACATAATTAAGTGTAATATGCTAATAAGGGAGTGAAAATGCTCACGAGTCTAGATTTGACAAAAATACCAACATAAAACCAGCATTCATTTCGGTCTTGGCTTGACGCTTGTTTGCTTTGAACCGAGACAACGTTTTTTAAAATAAGTCATTATATAGATACATCCAAGACCACGTAACAGATGTTAGACCTAAAGAGCCGGGCATTCACTAGATATACCTATTTCAAAAAAGGTTGTCGTATGAGAGCTCTCAAGCTAACGCAACTAGACCGAAAAGGAGTGTGGGTAGTTGCAAAATTTTACTCTCTTTTACGCGTTGTGGTCTTGATTTTAGCATCAGCAAATGAAGCTCTTTGATGTGTTAGGTCACGGCAAGCTGAAGTTGAATTATGGTGTGAATATTTGTGTGGTTTTATAGCTCTAGTAATTTCTACCCATACTCCCTTTCGGGTGAATCGCGTAGGCTTTTGGCGACAACGTTTATTGAAATAGCTGTATAATCAACAATCTCAATTACCATGCCTATATCTTTACCTTATAGCGAAGTTACCATTGTTTTAAAATTCAAACACTAAAGAAAACTTCATAGATATTCCCATAATCCTTTGCGATGTGTTAGTCAATGATACGTTGCACTGGCGTGAGGTGCGAATTAAGCTAAAGGGATGAA